>JBBPOK010000073.1:0-85536 GCA_038091415.1 Leccinum variicolor | reverse complement strand
AAGAAGAGCAAACCGGCCATGCGCGAGACAATAAACAAGGAAGCCGACATCCATATTAAGAAAGAATCCAATGTTCGGCAACACGCATGAAATCAAATGTACAAATTAAGACGAGATTCAACCCAAGCGTCCTAAGAAGGCAACATGGTGACCTGGTTATTCACACGCATTTTCACACGCATTATTACTTTGCAAGCCTGAACCCTACGGGTCCAGGAATTGTGCAGTGTACAAGGGACACGGAATATTTGTGGAATAAATTCTCACGACGCGGTTTGACTCACCCGGAGAGATCTATGTCGCTAGACAATCATCCAGACAGCGTGTCCTAAAATGAATACTGGAGAGGAACTACTATTCAAGATATGATTCTGTTGACATAGCGTATTACGTTGTCGGCGTTCTAGCAAGCTTTGCGAATCCAACTCATAGTGGGTCGCTGCCGAAATCAAACCATGGTATAGGACCGTTGGAGGAAGATCGTCCCGATCGACCAGAAATCTGGTCGGGTTCACCGGTTAGCATGGGGATCTGAGACAGAAGAGGAAACACTGAATAGGAGAATCTCACCATAATCCTTCTCCAGAGTCATAGTTCTGCCGAAACAATCGCGCGAGCCAGACGCAACCCGTCCCTTGTTGAGGACGTAGGCAGGGATTAATCAAAAATGGCTTTCCACCAATGGTAAAAGTTACAGAGGGAAAAGAACTGCATGGGACTACAGGGAGTCAATCAAAGGTTGTAACCATTCTCGAGGGCCTTGCTGCCTGGTGCAAGGCAAAAATCGCGAAGAATAACCGAAAATATAGAACCAGTGTCGATGATGGCGGGTACATCTGTCAGAACTATCTTGTCATCAACTTGAATGCTATTTATCTTCAGCTTCCAGAGAAACTGAAAGGGAAATCTAAGTATGCATCCATTACCACCTGGTGTTTGCACTTCTGCAGTTCTCATCACTGGTTGATGCTGGAACAAAGAGATCGCTGGATCGAATAAGACGAGAGAGTGGATGCTACTGACAGAAAACACTTACCTAAAACCGGTGTTGAACTGGTCTGAGGTGGCGACTAGAGTGGGTGGGTGTCACGAATGCACGGAAGAACGTACCAGTGAAAGACTTAGGAGGTGCGCCGATCGAAATGGTCCCATACTTCTGCCAGTGGTTCGTCAAATCAACACCAGCTCCACTACCCTGTGTCGCTTCATCAAATCCTGTTGTACGGATGGCGAAGAGCGATCCCGCGTTGGGATGGTGCCAACGTGGGGGCAGCGCAAAAGTGCAGACGAGTGGCTGAAAAGGCCTCGCGAGTACCCTCGTCCAGATGGCGGGGACAACTAGATGGGGCCGTCACATTAATATTGAAAGAAGCAAACGCTGGGTGGTAGGCTTCAACTTGCGAGTTTCCAACGCGGAGCCCATCCGAGCTCTTGTAGACCTTTCGAGTTCTTCCGACTCGGATCTGCCTTTTTGGCCACCGTTTTATGTAGCGTGAGAAAGTTTTTATCTGCATGGAACGACAACCTCTCCTGGGTGATGTGCCCGTATGGCCAGTCGTACACGCCATCAGAGCGGTCGGTGTTGCGTTTACTGAAAATGCGGGGTCGTTCTCAACTTCCTACAGGACGTTATCGTGCGTAGTCCAACTGCCTTTTGAATGACTGATCCGGTAGAACCACCCCTACAGCACTGCATCGGTCCGTCGTTCCACTCTCTCCGCTCTTCTCGGTGACCCACCTTTTATATGCAGATACTCCACTCTCCTTGGATGCGGTTCGTCGTGTGTTCTACACTTGTTCGCGTCGCCCTTATCCCCCCTACAGCTCTTAGCCCCCGACATTACTTACACAGTCATTCGCCCCCTCGAGGATAAGTATAACGCTATTCAGCGCGCAGGGAACAGATGCGTAGTATTCGCGTTCCTCCTAAACAGGATATACTTTGTACGCGACCAGAATAACCTCACAACTGGCCCCCTCTCTGCAACCCGTGCCGCCCTCTGTGAACTCCTGGCCACTCGCATCCTCCGCGACAACGGTAGCAATACCCTTGATCTCGTCCGCACACTCACCACATCCTGGCCGGTCTGGTCTGGCGCAGACCCTCATGTCCTCAATCTCGCCAGACAGCTGCGCGACGACGACCTCGAGGACCACGTCGGAAATGCGATCGAAATGGCCATCATCTCAAAGGCACGCCGCTTCATCAAAAGTTCTCCCTGTCAGAGAGTTATACATGCCATTTGGATGTATGCGTCCCCGTCTATCGTCTCTTCATCGCTGACAATTCTACCAGTGGAAAGTGTGTATACCAGGCCGAGAGCAGCCATTGCATCCTCTCAGACGTAAGTTGTTCCCATCCTTTATCCTTCCCTTAACATGACCTTGTTTAGCGATACAAACGCACTCCCGTTCACTTTTATGATCCCCACAAGGCGCCCCTTCTCGATCACTACCGGTACGTCTTCTCTACCGTTCCCGCGCGTCTCCTCAATATCCTCCCAGTCTCAAGGTTCCCGCTATCCGTTCTGTTGTGGAGTATATAAAGTACACCGCACTTATCCTTTCTCTACGAGTTCACTGACGCTTCTATAGCTTCCTGATCCTTTTTGTCCTGTTCGTCATTGCTATCGAAATGAACGAGCGTCACAGAATAAACACTGCAGAATCAATATTCATGGTGTATGCCCTGGGATTCACTCTCGAGAAACTGGCTGCTATGCAAGAACATGGTATCAGAGGTAAGTAATCACGTCCCCCGACGCAACCCCGCTCATCTCCTTCAGTATACTTCAAGGGTACTTGGGTGAGCCTTGTGGCACTCGCTCCGAGTTCATGGGAGACGTCTGATTTGAGCAACGAACTTTAGAACGGTTTCGATTTAGCTCTTGGTCTGATATCTTTTACCATTTTCTTAATTCACTTCATCTCATCTCAGATCCTTATCATGACAGTCACGACGTACTTTATATATGCAATATTCAGGATATACGGCATCTTCTACCACCGTAATAGTCTTTCCTTGCTTGTTCTCTACATGCTAACATGTACTCAGATCGATGGGCTAGAGATATCGGCATAGATTTTCTCGCCGTAATGGCTTGTTTATTATTCCCAAGGTAAAATCGTCTGCCTAATGGAATGCCGGTCATTTACCACTCGCAGACTTGCTTTTGTCACGCTGAAAAACAACCTCATGGTCCTCTCTCTCCGCGCAATGTTGGTGCAGTTTATTGCCCTCATGCTCATTGCGGCCTTCTGCTTCTGTGGTTTCCTTTATGCATTGTGGACGTGAGTTGCTTGCTTCCCTGTCTAAACCGATCTGAATACTGGCCAGCTTGAGTCGCAAAGGCGCAGGGTACGTCTCATAGTTTTTGTTCTATTTCATGACGACCGACGCACTTCTTCTAGATACTCCTCGAGGTATTTCTCGTCTTTTCTTTCCTGACATCCGTGTTCAATATTCTGTCTCGCAGCACTATTGCGTGGTGGATGCTTGATCTCTGGTTCGGACTCGATGCGACTGGCTTTGACAGGGCAGGTTAGTCTTTTCTATATACATATTCTTCTAGTTGCTTATTCCTGCAGACGAATTCGACCCCATAATTGGTCCGATCCTCATGATCATGTACGCATGTCTGAGCAATACGCTGTTGCTAACTGGTACGTGGACATGGTGTCGCGATGATGTGATATATCTCATAGAGTGTCACAGTCCTTGTTTCTGTAAGTGAATACAATACTAACGGTGACGGTACCCGTGATACACCGTTGGATAGATCTTGTCGAATACTTTCGCGAAGATTAGCGAGGATGCTGCTGCCGAGGTTGTTTCTAGGTTCCCGGCTCATGATTGCCCCGCTGATCCTGCCATATAGGCCATGTTCAGGAAAGCGGTCTCTACGATCGAAGGGTACATCTGCGCCAAGTTTTGTTTTTCCGCCGCTGACGCACAACTTTATTAGGGTCAAGGCCGACTCGCTATTTTCTTATCAGCCACCTGTAAACCTAGTTGCTGTTTGCATTCTTCTTCCTTCCAGTTATATTCTGAGCCCGAGATGGTTCCACAAAGTAGGCTGTTTCAGCTATATTTTTGAGCGGCAACTGACTGCCAGGAAGGTCAATGTGTTTCTCATAAGGTCATATGTCTTTGGCATTTCATGAACCATCTGGTACTTACCTTGATGCAGAGTCACGAATTTTCCTATGCTCCTCCTCATCGCGTGGTATGAACGTGAGTTGGGAACCGATAACCCAACTGCACTTCCTCACCTTTCCCTAGGTCAAGCAAAGAAAACTGGCTCGCTGGGATTTTACGAAACGATCACATCAATATTTGAAAAGGTCGCGGATAACTTGCCACGCCCGATCAAGCGGATGTGTAAGTGGATTTGTTGTTCTTACTTGCTCGAAAGATGATTGTCCACCCCTACAGCACTGTTCGATGGCCTAGCAGGATCGGGTGCTGACATTGATGTCGTACGTCATGCTCCTTTCCATACGAAAATCCAGGATACTCAGGTACTACCAGATTTTTGACATTGAAGACGAAATGGAGCAGGCTGTAGCAACCGAAGATGACACGGACCACATACTTCTCGAACCGTCTAACAGGATCGGCCTCGAGCGTCGGGCATCCCGCAAATCCAGCCATCCGTCCACACATTCTCTCCGCCCAACGCGACCACCGTCCCCAAAGGAACACGAGCCTGATCATAATCCACAACACGCACCGCCGAGTCAGCTTTCGCCCCCGCGGAACATCAGTCATCAGCGCCAGATCTCTGCGCCCATCTCCCTCCGCAGACGACTGACCCCCTCGATCCACAAACCCGACGTCGCGCAAAGTCCACTCGCCCAGGTTTATCAGCCAGTCGTCCTCGACGAAGCGCCTACGACGGAGGACGCCGTCTGGGACACCCCGAGTAGTGGATCAGCGCTTTTGCTGCAGCCGCAACTCGGCTACGGCCCTGCGACACGCCGTCGGTTAGCGTCGATGCAATCGATGCACAAGCGTCCAAGCGAGGCGTTGTTGTTCGCGCCCACTGCGAGACCGGTTGGGTTAGGGAGACCGCCGTACCCACCACTTGACACGCGCGCGGAGACGTTGATGGGTCCTTCGTCTCTGTCTTCTGATCTGCAGGTGACGGGGAGGGAACGGGAGATGATGACGGCGGAACAGGTGGAAGAAGCCTTGGAAGAAAATGGAGGGATGTCGGAGTGCATGAAACGGATGGAGAGGATGGAGGAACGGCAGGAGCGGATCGAGGAGTTGCTTGTCCAGCTGAATGCGCAGTTGCAGCGCTGACGATGGGATGGCCGCAGAGAGCACAAAGGTTGCAGGAACAATCGGGAGGGTATCGAGTCACTTTTTTCGTGGAATTTTTAATCAAAGATATTCTAATGTACATGGGGTTCCCCCTTCTCTTCCGTTTACTCGTCGTTCGACTACTCTGGTAGAACGAATGCGTCAAAATACTTTATATATATATACTTCGTATTTCATCTTTTGTCGTTCCAGGCTTCGTGAGTGCTCGAGAAACGAGTACAATGCAGCAGGTTTTACAGGTACGAGTACCGACGAAAAGCACATACGCAAGTAAGATATCCGAGAGAGAGAGAATGAGAGAATGAGAGAATGAGAGAATGAAACCGAAAAAAAGGAAGGACGGAAAAAAAGATGATCGATAAGTTATGGACCGGCGAAGAACGAAAGAGGTAGGCCTCAACCCCATCGCCGAGTTGGCGACGGCCCATCCCAACGCGTTCGATCCTCCTGCCCAGGGCTGCCCTGCGAACCGGAACGATGTCGCACCCACCCAGCATCCACAGCCCGGCCCACAAAGTCGCTGCTCCCAACCGCTCCACCAACCGCTCCACCACCACCACCACCACCGCGCCCACGACCCCTCCCCCGAGATCTCCCCTGCCCGCGCCCGTTCGGCGGCGACTGCCATTGTCCACCGGCACGTTCGTCACGGTATCGCGCGTCCGGACCGTCGTCGCGATCGAACCGTCCTTGTCCGTACACACCTCCTCGCGGACCAGAGGGAGGCTGGAGTATACTAGCGGGGCCTTGAGGTGGCGTTCGTACATGAGGCGTCATGAACGGGGACGCTCCGGGCACAGGTGCATGTGGCGGTGCACCGGGCGGGAAAGTACTTGGACCGGGACCGGACAGCATGCCGGGGCGGACGCCAGACAGGGGTGGTACTGGAAACCCTGGTACACCACCTGGCCAGTGTGGTTGGCCGTGTACTATAGGGGGTACACCGGCCGTCGACATCGGTGGCAGGTTAGCAGGGGGTGGATGAGGTGTATGCGCGACGTTGGCTACCGCGTTGGCGAGGCCACCAGAAATACCTGGGATACCGCCATTGCCGGACGAGAGTGTGCGCAGAATAGCTTGGATTTGCTCGGGAGTGAGTGCAGCGACTTCGGCAGCAAGTGCGGAGTTGGCGAGTTGCGGGTAAGCCTGAAGGGCCGCTGGGAGTGATGGAGCCGGGGGTGGGGCTGAAGGGTGGGGTTGGGGCATGCTGGGTGCTAGCGGAGCAATTGGCAATGTAGGTGGTAGCGAAGCAAGTTTACCCTTGGCAAGGATCCAGATACCGATCACATAGTTATTTTGGCGAGCGTGGGGTAGGCGTAGGTCGTCTAGGAGCTCTACGAAATCTGGCAACGGCGCACTCGCCAATAGCGGCACCATGTAAAGCTCCTTTCCTGGGTGGTAATCCTTGGGGTGGTGGCCCCACGGAAATACAAGTCCATGACGACTAATGAGGCGAGTCAATGAAATCGCCATCAGAGGTTCATTTGGCGGACTTACTTTTTTTGTAATAGAAAGTCGCTGAAGGTCTGCAGCATGCTATCACCCCCTTCAGAAGAGAATGCGCACGCAACGAGTTCTTTTTGCGGATTCAGTCTGGTCTGCAAAAGGAACTGTGCAGAGTTCTCCGTCGGAACACGACCGTCGATCCGGAGCGTATCAGATGGGAAAAGTGTTCGCCAAAGAGGAGAATCGGCACTCAAAGTCCGGCCACCGATTTGGCGGGCAACAACAGGCGCCAACTGCGGAATGGAAGAGTCGACAGGCATGGCAACCTGGAACGGAAATGAGGATCAGGAAACCTGTGGCAACATTTCCGTCACTCACCTTTCCCGTCCATACTGGTGGAGCGGCCTGAAAAGCCACCTCTGGGTCTTGAGGCGGCTCGTCTTGGGGAACGTCCGCGTCTTGGTCCTTCTCCAAGAACATATCGAAATCTTGATCGGTCGCCTCGGGAGCGACAGTCGTCACTTCAATCGGCTGACTCCTAAGCTGTTGCTGCTGCTGTTCAGGTTCTTTCTCAATTTCTTGCGAAGCAGGTTCTGTTTTTGGCGAAGTCCATAATGCGTTCAAGTCAAAGGACGATCGTGCAGGTGTTTCGGGCTCGACGAGTTGTGTCGGCGAAGTGGTGGTCACAGGTGAAAATTCGCAAGTAGGCGGTGGAGTTGCGGGCGGTGGTGAGGGAGCAGGTTCAGGTGGTGGCAGCGAATCAGATGCTGCGGCGGTGACAGAGGCTTCCAAAGCGGGAATTGACAGATCAGCAAACGTGTCCTGAGGAGGAAGTTCGTCGTCCAAGTGAATGAGGTCTGCAATATCTAGTTCCGGCTCAGGGGAAGCGCGCATTTCCGAGGTGGATGGCGCGAACAGTGGGTGCATTGGCGATCTGCTGTTCTCACCTACAGGAGGTGAATAGCTGTCGCGGTGAACAGGAAGGGGGCCACCCCATGTGGCACTCTGTGGGACGATTGGCGATTCAGGCGGGATCGAGCCTTGTGAGATTGAGCCGGCTCTGTCCCTCTGGTGCTGCTCGGCGGCTTTAAGTCGTGCTTGTCTCTCTCTCCGACGCTCCTCTCCCCGACGCTCTTCTTCTTTTTCCCGCTCCTTTTCTCGTTCGCGCAACAAGGTCGCCGACTCCCCATTGAGGTCCTCGATATCCTGCAAACCCTTGTGTGTGATCTTTGCGCGAGGGATGAGAGTCTTTTGGAGAATGGAATGTTCCAATGCCTCTTTTTCAGCGAGCTTGATGGATAACTTGGTTTCCTCGTTGGCCAGGTCTGTGGAGCTCATCTGAGAAAGTTCCATTGCAGAAATAGTGGCAAAGCATATTCGTTTGTGAATAGCGACACGATCCGCCTGACTCAGATTAAAAATAAGCATACGAAAACGTTCCCTGGTTGATAGGAGTCAGTCTAGAACCACGGAACATGAAGTGAAACACACTTGTATTTGGGCCCGACGCCCTGATTACCATATTTGTCAGGTTCTCCATACAGATCAAAAAGACATTGCTCGAGCTGCGATGAAAAGCTAACCGCCGCGTCTTGCAATCGTTGCCTGTCTTCGTCGGTGAGATTCTCTGGCTTCAGATCAAACTTGTTGCCCGATCCGTCGTCAGCGTCCGTATGAGGATACCTGAAAAAAACAGGGCGAAGCATATCGCGGAGTTTTGCGAGACAGTATTTTCTGGCGGGATCGTCATCCACCGAGAGAGGAGCCTCCGAGGGCTTTTTGCGTTTTGCTTCGCGGGCCTGGTGGGACCCGCCCGATTTGCGCTTGAGATGGCTAGCTGGGCCAGGCGAAGCTTCCGAGAATGGTGAGCTCAGTTTGCGGGCATTTGGGTCATGTGAGAGAATGTCGGAGTGGTGATCTTCATCAGAATCCGTTGCATAAATTACCTGACGCGTCCGACGCTACAAATACCGCGTATCAGCAGATGGGCGTGAGAGAGCAAGAAAAGAGGACAGACTCTGGAGGAGCGCTTCCTTTTTGCGGGTTCTGCTACATAGTCGCTATCTGGGTCCTCCTCCGATTCGGAAGGTGATAAGGCGGGAGGTGGCGTTGAACGATTTAGAGTCGGATTGGGACCATCGTGGTCGTGCAAGAGGTCGATAAGATGGGGATGGGCATCTGCCTGTTCCCACTTCACTGCGGACAGATTGGTCTAGTCAGCACGGGTCGGCAAGATGAAGCACAAGTGAGAAACGAAAGCGAGCTGAGGTGGCCCCGACGGAACGCATGAGGAGGCTTAAGTAGACTGGTCGCGGTGGGCATCTACGATTATACAGGCGCTCAAACTACCGGGACTCATACCAGATCATCGGACTCAACAAACATAGTTGCGCGTCAATAACGTAAAGCTTTTGAGCTTGTGAGCCGCATCGTGCGTTATGACAGCAACCATCGTGCGAGAGGGACGGATGGTCTGGCAGAGAAAGCGCGAAAATAGGTGCCTCAGACGACGACGGGGATAGCGAACAAGTAGAGATACATATGTTCGATATACATTTCGTAAAAAAAGCATAGTGGACCGGTGACACTCACTGATCATGCGTCGACCGGTAGTTTCGGTACAAGTAGGACAGACATACACCTCTGCAGGAAGGATGAGCAAGAAAGGGCGATGGTGATGAGATGCAACATACCCAGATCCTCGGCCTGCTCTGCATTTAGCTCCACACAACGGAAGTGATACCTGGTCAGACAGGTGAGGTGTCGTCAAAAAATGGCACAAGAGGACACGCACCACCCGGAACACTCTGCACAGAGAACCATTGGAGAACCATCGTCTGGCTGATTGCAGATGCAGTAAGTGGGGTCTTCTGCTGGTTTCTTCGATCTTGTGCGTGACTTGTTCTCCTTTTCCAAGTCACTCCCGACTTCCTCTGCCTTTGTCTTTGGACGTTTCGTTCTTGACCGTGCGGGCATGTCGATGTGACTGAAGACAGGAGCAGTTGAAACTCCGATACGTGTTGCTTGAAATTATGTCACACCCCATGATCGAGGTTGTCTGCCAAATGAGGTCAGTATGGGTCCAGTCGTTTGTACCTTGCCCTGCTCGACATCTGGCAACCCGCAGTGACGACTGTGATGTGGTTCATGCATGGTCCTATCTAGTCCCTCGACATCCCTTATGACTTCGACATTCCTCTATGGCACCCCAGAGTCCTCCCAAATGACTCTCAGACAACGCATCCGATCGTCCTTCGAGCACGGTATCAAAGCAACGCGGTCAAGAGCAAAGTCCCAATCCCCTGGCGGTGACTATGATGCCAAACCAAAGGACACCGTTGACCCCACAGCGGATCGTGACAATGACCACAGCAGGTCGGGCATGTTGAGGCGTTTCGAATCCAAAGTGGGGCTTCGACGAGCACGTCGCAACACCGTCACACCCTCTTCAACTCCGACCCTATCTCCCGCTGACCGCGCCAGGGTCTCCACAGAGCATGTTAACAATGCGGAGGGGCACGATCAGCCTCGCGTGGCGGGCTGGACGAGCTTTGTCACCCCTTCCTTGCTACAGGCCTCAGCGTCCTCGCCTGCCGTTCAACTTTCTTCCCCTCCCATACCTTCTCCAGATTCCCAGCCCGCCCCAGTCGTGAGCACAACCTCCGATCCTGCCACTGATCTTACTGCGTGCGACCGCAGTCGTCGAGCGACGATGCAGCCTACAATCAGGGAAATCAGTGCACCTCAACCTTTAGCCCCTCGTCGAGAATACAGAACAGGCGTACTAGGAACTCAAGAACGCAACGGAACGGTGTCGCCGCGGGCCAGTGGTAAATCCAGACCCTCTTCTATATTCACCTCGTCACCACCTAGCGCTCGGTCTTCCATCGACGCTCCTCGGAAAAGTAGTGACCTGCCAAGTCCACCTGAATCCCCCAGTCCACAGCCAGGTGGCAGAGGGGTGGCGAAAAGGCTAGGCGCTGCGAGTGCAATAAATCTTCCTTTCCACAGCCCGCCATCCTCTCCCACTCCAAGCCGTACAGCTAGCCCCGCTCAGATTCGTACGTCAACGAGGCGGGTCACTCCGACTTTTCACCAAGGCCTTATTTCTGCATCGGCTACTCATTTACCTGCCACTCCTCCAACATCACCCACCCCTAGCAAACGGCTGTCAGTCAACGCTCCTCGTCCATCTGTCGATGCCTCCCATCAATCACTAGCTCACAGACCGTCTACTGAAATGCCCAGGCGGTCCTCGATGGAACCCCAACGCCGCTTGGCATCACCTTCCCCTCGACCGATCTCTCCATTTTCACGGTCACGCGCTACTTCCCCGACGCAAAGATCTTCCGGATATGTTCACAATCGCAATTTAAATCTATCTGCTGCATCCCTGAGCTCTTCTTCGACTCCCGAACAACGCGAGTTGATTCGCAACGCTACCTCCATGTTGTCCAAGGAGTTACGTAAACCACCACCCCACTTGTCACGCAGCGAGCACGCAAGGGAGTGGGCCGAGGTAGAGGTCCGATTGCAACCTTTGGTGCGTCTCGAGCGCATATGGGGCAAGAGTGGGGCTCTCCCAGGCGCAAGCTCGAGCCAGATTGGTGTAACAGGTTTGACCTCAATGGTCGTTAGCAACGCCGGAGAGGAAAGAGAGAGAAAGCTCTTCTGCGAAGCCCTCAGGGATGGTGTGGTCCTGTGCCAGTAAGTATTATCGTCCTCGAAGCGGGACAGTTGACTCATCCCGCATCCAGGTTAATGAACAAGCATGTCCCTTCTGCGATATTGAAAATTGATCCGCGAGAAGACGGCTTCAAGCGCACTACCAACATTACCAAATTCCTCGCGGCGTGTTCGTCTCATGGAGTGTCTTCTGACTACATTTTTTATCGCGATGATCTTATCGAAGCAACCCCGGAGGCCCTATGTCGTGTAGCAAGAACAATCGTCTCCTTCTTAAAGCTATGTGATACGCCCCCTGTGAACCGAAGCAAAGTGATATCTGGTCAAGGCAACAAGACCTTCATCAATGCGACGTCCAAGAATGGATATAATTCACCATCATCCCTTTCTTCTACCGCTTCCTTGGCCCCCAATCTAACCCAGCGGCGATCGGTATCTTCACCTCTTTCTTCAGGTGGAAACCGTTTGACGCCGCCAGAATCCACTCTTCCCCCGCTACGATCAGATAGCCCTCAGTCGGGAACTTCTTCTGGCACGGAACGTAATGGTTTCCCAGAGAATGTGATCATTCCGACTCCTAAATCTAAGCATAGCAATGGAGGTGGCGGTGTTCTTTCACAGGATGCCAATCTCCTCGACTTTCCAACCCGCGAGTCTCAATCTTCCATGGGAGATCAAGGTCACGATTTTCCGCTCAGACAATCGAGAACCTCCAGCAATATCACGGAAAACACTACGTATTCCAGCATCTTCGATCTTCGCCGTAACAGTGGTGCCCAAAACAAGTTTGGCACTATCAGGACCGTCACCACCGAAGCTACATCGCTTGCTTCAGAGGTTCCATCGTTTACCAGGACAGAAGCTAGCTCTGTGGCTGCCTCCGTGGTAGAGGAAATGAGTAGGAGGCGCAATATCAGCAATGAAGGTTCCCGACCGAGGGATCGAAGACCTAGCGAACCCGCCCCACTTGATCTAGTTAGTCTACTCGAGGAAGAGGAAAACAGTGCCTGTGGATCAAGCTCTCGGGAGACTGCCCGAGCCAGGTCGCCTGTGGGCGATGGCCAGCGGGACCGTCAACCCGAACCTCTTCGTGTTCGACTTGGGAAAGGGAAATGGCCCGACGATTTCCTGGATGCTTTCGAAGCAAGCCCTCCCCAAATTATTCCTATCCGGACAAGCATTAACCGAGAAGAATCGCCACTCGGCGTTAGCCCTGCTTCGGCCTCTCCATCACGAAAACCATACCTCGTTGGTGTTTCCCGCCACAATGATGGCACCGATTCAGGTTCATCCTCCCCGCGACAACCCACCCACCGCCTCAGACATAGTGTGGATTCCGTGCTCCTGCCCAAGGAATCCATCTTGCGCCGCGATGCTAGTCCTGATAGCCCTATCCAATCTACTGGTTCCAGAGTGATATTGCGCCGCTCGAGCACAAGAAACGGCGCTCGCCGCAATGGGGTTTACATGCCACGTGGTAACTTGGATGATACAGACAGAGAAGGTAGTTCGTCCGCGGTACCGTTTCCTAGGGTGGTATCTGGAGAGCACAGTAGCCGAGCGTCGCCCTGTCCCGACTCTCCGCACAGTCCTGTTCGTTGTCGACTCGCCAGCGAGTTTGATGATCCAAAGGCATGGCAGCGCAGTCGACCGAACTCGTACGGCGAACTTGGGAGGTCACGTCGTTCCAGGTATGGATAACGTCGTCGATCTTGAAGTACGTGAGATAACAGAATCGTCAGTGATCTACCGGGACGCGAGTCAATGGATGGTAGCACGACCCGCCAGACGATCGTCGTTGAAGAACAGGGAAAACCTGCTGTCCGATTCGTGAGTTTGTATCTCGGACTTTGCTGTGCACTTGATTTATCTCCACTTTAAGCAACTCGGGAACTGTATCGGTCGAGGGCAATTCGGAGTCGTTTACCGGGCCTTGAACCTGACTACAGGACAGATGGTGGCTGTGAAGCGTATTCGGCTGGAGGGTCTCAAAGAGGAAGAGGTCATGCAGCTCATGAAGGAGGTCGATTTGATGAAGAGTCTAACACACCCAGGCATCGTCAAGTATGAAGGCATGGTAAGAGACGAAGAATACCTAAACATCATCCTTGAGTGAGCAAATCTCATTTTGCAACTGACGACAATGATCGCTGACGCTCGCCCAAGGTATGCGGAGAGCGGCTCGCTCGGACAGACGCTCAAGGCATTTGGCAAGCTTAACGAGCGCCTTGTCGCCAGTTATGTCGTCAAGATCTTGGAAGGTTTGCACTACCTCCACAAATGCCAGGTTGTGCACTGCGATCTCAAAGCTGCGAACATCCTCACCACCAAGACCGGAAATATCAAACTTTCAGACTTTGGAGTTTCCCTGAACCTTCGGGCGATGGAGGGCGAGCTGAATAACGTGGCTGGGACTCCGAACTGGATGGCTCCCGAGGTGATCGAACTCAAAGGTGCTTCGCCCAAGTCGGATATCTGGTCCCTAGGATGTACTGTTATCGAACTTCTCACCGGCCGTCCACCCTATGGGGACATCGCGAACAGCATGACCGGTGCGATCAATACCCTATGTGGCCATAACCAGATGATGTTGATGTTGATTGGACAGTCATGTTCCGAATCGTCGAAGATGAGATGCCACCTCTGCCGGAAGACTGCTCCGAAGCGCTGCAAGACTTTCTGCAACAATGCTTCGACAAGGACCCTCTGCAGCGCCCAGATGCAGAGAGGCTCTGCGAACACCCATGGCTAAAGATGAATTGGGATGCGCTCAAGGTAAGACGACCTCCTTGCGAAGCAGGTGGTGTGATTAATCCGTCCACTAGGAACTCCGTCCTCAGGATAGCATCCCTTTCCTCTTCCGTATCAGCTCCGATCTTCAAAAGACAGATGTTGCAAAGGTGCTCTCGCACATGGAAGCGCCTATCACGGAAACGCCACCGTCGGATCCCCCCGCTGGAGAGGAGCCAAGTGTTCCACAGCAGAACCTCTTTTTTGGACCTGCGTCACCTCTACCTGATGATACGGTGTTCTCTCCCCGAAACCACACGTTTGTAAAAACGATCTTTGGGAAGCGTGAGTAGCCATTTGATCCGTTAACTGAACTCTACTCAACGAACGTACGGCAGCGATGATCTGCAGTGTGTGCCTTGGGAGTGTGAAGAAGAACGCAGTCATCTGCGATCAATGCAGCCTGATAGCCCACGCCAAGTGTGCGCCAGACGCTGCGCCCACGTGTGATCTTCGTTCACAACTCTTGCTGTATGCGTCGTTTGCGGAAAAGGGCAACACGAACGCGTTCCAACAATTCCGCGACGGTACGACCCCGTCTTCCCTGCCGAATCAGATGTGGGCACCGATGCCCTCGGAAGCTTCGACACCCACCCCACCCCCGTCATCCGCCCCTAGTCCTGGCCATGGTATGCCCCCGAAGCCATCCGCTGCGTTCAAGATCATGTCTGGTTTCGGACGTTCGCGTTCATCTCTGTGTATTTCGCAGTCTGCCTCGCCGTTGCCGATTCCTGTGGGGAATGGGGAAGACAAGACTGCGGAGCGCAAGTCATCCAAGCTCAGGCACGACGTGCAGGCGAACGAGAGGCCGCTGTCTGATTCGAGCAATAGCACGGATCCGAAGAGCTTCAAGACGATCGACAGTCAGTCGAGCCGACAAGAACCGAGGCGATCGTTCTTCTCGATTATCGAGCCTGATACGGACGGTCTCCCTGAAAGTGTATCCTCGTCCAGGATCGTTTCAAACGGATGTGCTTTGTCAGAACGGGCTCAGCAGGAAGTTCTCGTCAGTTCGTCAGGGGAACCTGACCGCCAGAAGAAACACAAGCACACTACATGTGTTGTACAATAGTGACATGACGTTCGACCAGTTTACGCTCCCCCCCTTCCCCTCCCTTCCTCACGCGCATCTCAGGCCTGGTGCTCATCCATCATCTTTCACTGCTTTTTCCTTGGAAACACATTCACGCTATTTTATGGTCTGGTAATGTAGCCTTCATCGTGGACACTTTGGACAATATCTTACTTCTACGAAAGCCATAGTGCATAACTTTCCCATTCGTCTCCCGTGACCGAGCTGTATTACAGCTCGTGTCTAACTGTATCATACACACGATCAGGGTGGATGACACCCAACGATAGGAGGGATGTCCTGACCTGCTATACTGCTATCGCGACTCACGTAATCGAGACCGCCTTGGCTGGCGAGGTTCAAAGCACCGGTGTCGCCCCAGACTTGATAGCGGGTGATCTTGTCTTGATCATCAAAGTCCAACAAGTACGTGAACGTCTCGCGCCAACTTTGGCGTGTGGCGGTCCACGTAAAGGTCGCGGCGCCTTTGACGCACACTTTTCTGGCGTGTTGATCTACGATGTAGTCTGAGAAACGTACGTCGTCGTAGGTGATGAACTGTGCGAGGGTGGAGAAGTAGCGGCGGACCCCGTCGATGCCGACGAAGGGGCGCCCGATGAAAGGGGTCAATTCTGGGGAGAGGGGCATGCCGTGCTCGAGGGCCTCGCACGGGCGGGAGCGAGAAAAGTGAGCGAGAAGGACTTCGAGTGGTGCTTTACGAGCAAAGTCATGGCAGAAGCGATGAGCAGCGTTGGAGATTGAGTCGGATCCAGCTCGTAGTAGTGATGCCATGTCGTCGTCGTCGTCAGCCGTTAAGAAGGGTATTGCCTTTTTGGGAAGAGACAGCGTTTCTTTCTCTCTCTCGAGCGCTGGGCGCAATGTCACATCGGATCGTGAATGCACGGTCAGTTTGTCTACTTCGTCGTCGTCGTCGTCGTCGTCGTCAGCTTATCAGGGCTGTAGACATACATCCATGGTAGACGAGATTCGTCAGGAAAAGCGTACACTGTCTCGCGCAGTCCAATTGGACGCTCATATCAAGGACCTCAACGTGAGTCGGCCGACGTCCTGTGCCACCCCGTGCACTCACCCACTCGCTCCCAGGGCAAACTGCGAGAGAACTTGGGCAACTTTAGAGCGATCGAAATGTCGATCAAGGGCACACTCTCAGAGCTGAATGTGTATATGTTTTCTTTATTTCGTGGTGGCTTCGTTTCGACTGACCCTCCTTGCCACTCAGAGGAACGTGAATCGGGCAGATCAAGCATTCAACACCGATATCCCAAAACTACGCAACGAACTGCAAGATTCGCTGGTCATCCTTCAGGATCTTTCTACCACGCTACCCCGCATTCGTTCTCGCGTCGCTAACATCCGTCGTGCGTACGACTCTGGGAGAACAAAAGTCAGTTTTTATGCGATCGGGTCCGCCCGGACGAATCTGATCTAGCTTCTACATCACAGGCACGAGAGCTCGTCGGCAGCTTAGCGTGGCTCAATACCGACTTTCGCGAACGTTGGAGACTCATCATATTCACGTCCTCCGCACCGGTTTCTGGGCAATGGAAAGCATTAATGCGCACTCTATTCGCCGTTTTCTTCGTGGCCTTTTTATGGGCTTTCTGGTTCGCCTTGCGTGGTGCCTACCGAGCACACCGACAACGGCTTGTATGGGGTGAGAGGTTGATGTCCTGACGACACAACCAACGTTTTTGTACCCTTGTTGTATTTTTGGTCTCTTGTCATACCCCATGGACAATCATCCGGGCAACGCCCCGCACTCTCCTTTTGTCTTGCCGTTCAAGGAATGGCAGCTTGCAATACCTCTGTATATATGTATCTATGCTGTATTGTAGAATCAGAATATGATGTGCAACCTTTTGGACTTGACCTATTGCCAATGCCTACGACTCGGAGGGTCTCCGCACCCAGAACAAGTAATTGCACTCTGCCGCACCCCATGGTGTCGCACTACGCGGCATCAGTTTCCACTCGCCACTCCATGGCACGTAGATGAGACCTCGCACTTCAGCCTCTGTGCGGGTGGGGAGGCCATGTTCGTACGTGCGTGTTATCCACGGCTTTCCGGGGACCTCCTGGTTAGATGATGGCGTGGAGAAAAACGACACGAGTTCCAAGGGATTTATAAACTTGGAGTACGTGTGTGTCCCGACCGCGACCTTTCGCAAGACGTGCTCCGCCGCGAGAATAGTCAACAAGTAAGCAAGCGGTGTGCGAGCGATGGTCGAGAGGAAGAGGTGACCACCCGGCTACCAAGAAAAAAACGCATCAGATCCTAGGACAGCACGAACGCGCGCGAAACGCACCTTGACCAGTTCGGCGCACGCCGAGAGGAAGCCGGCGGGGTTGTCGACGTGCTCGACGACCTCCATCGAGCACACGACGTCGTACCGCTTCGGTTCACGGACGAGCTCCTCGACGCATCCGGTCCGGTATGCGAGTGCGCCGGTCGAGGACGCCGAGGCTAGCTCTGGGTCAGTGTCCGCGTGAGCAGATGCAATGCCGATGTTCGACGCGGAGGCGTCGACGCCCAGCGTCCGCGCGCCCATCCTCGCCAAGCTCTATACGCGAAGGAAACAGAAAATGAGTTCAGTCGGTGTCGCGACGTGATCGAACTCACCTCGGAGAGTAACCCACCGCCACACCCGACGTCGAGGACGTCCAAGCCCCGGAGAGCATCTCGCCTCTGCTCCATGCTTTGTCCGACGTCTTCCCCGTGTTCGTCGCGCGCGACCTCGACGAGTTTTTCGCGGAGGTATCGCACCCTGGTCGGGTTCATCCGGTGGAGGAGCGCGAATTCGCCATGCTGGTCCCACCACAGCGAAGAGAGACGAGAGAAATGAGCGATTTCGTCCGCGTTGACGGTCGAGGCTGTTTGAAGCGAACGGACGCGCTGTGAGGAAAGCAACTGACGAGCGACCAGTACATTCATGTCAAGGAGGACAATAATGATGCTGTACAAATAAGATGTGTGATATGCTATCCTACTAAGGCTCACGCAGTTCCAGACTCGCCTTCCCTCACAAACATCCACTTGTCCCCGACACGTCGCATTCGACCGCCTCCGCTCTCGTTCTCTTCGTCCGCGTACCCAATCGACTGGTTATCAGTCACTAGTAGGTCGTCGCTCGGTTCGGCATCTCCGTTCAGGACCACAGCGTAGCTGGATGGCTCAGATGACTCCTCCATGATATGACCTGGACCTGCGTATCCGCCTCCATCCCGGTGGTTGCTGCCCGTGTTATGGTTTCCTCTACCCCCGCCTCCGAGTCCACCTCGCCTCCCTCCGTTGCTCCGCGGTCCTTGTTCGTCCCAGCTTCCTTGTTGCCACTGACCTCCTTGTTGCGCCCCATTGAACCCACCATTGTTCGCCGCGATACCAGTACCAGCCATGCTCCCAGTCATCATGAAGTGCATGAGTTCCTCTTGTGACGGCAAATAGCCACAGGTAGCTTTCCACATGTTTCCCAGCGCTTCCCACGACGAGGGAGCAGTAGCATCAAACATGCTGATATCAAATTGGTCAAGACCAGGCTGCTGCTGCGTCGCTGTGGTATGCGTTTCAGTACTCTGCGCAGATGTACTTGCAGCTACCAAAGGCAACTGATCAGATACAGGTATACGATTATCTGGCGGCGCCCCAGGGTTAGGATCTACAGACGAGTCCATCGGAGTAGGTGCCTGCGTGTTCTCGACCGATGTGGATCTGGAAGGCGAATCGGACGACGCCCTGATATCCCGTCCAAACTCGTCCTTGCCAGGCGTAGTGGAAGGTGCTGTAGGTACTTCAGGCTGATGATGTGCCTCTTGGTCGTTCGACAGATGACGGGGAGGACTGTACGTCCGCACGTTTCGCCGTTCTTCATATCTGCGCGGACTGCGCGAGCGGCTGTGTCTTGGACGCGGAGGGAGTTCCCACTCCCGGTCACGAGGTCGGAATCGATCATGGTTGTGATTGTCGTCCCACCGGCCACGACCGCGATAGCCACCGCGAGCACTACCACGAAGATCGCGTGGGTCTCGCACGCGATCCGGGAAGCCGTTACGCCCATACCGCGCATCCCCTGGAGTATCGAAACGCGGACCTCCTGCTTGTGGTGGCTGCGAAGAGGTATGCAATGGCTCCGGCGGCGGAATCGTGGGCGGTGTGATCTGTCCTGGAGGTGGTGTCGGTGAATTATTGGCGAGTTTGGCGGTAAGGGCTAGGTGCTGTAGAAGTGCCAATTGAACTCCCTGGAGTTGCAGGTCAGTGTTTGGTGGTGTTTGGCTGTAGATATGTTTGACCAGTCAGTCCGTGTAACACCCAGCGAAGTTGGCAAGGCTGCGTACCTGGGGGGTTCACCGTGACCGTTAACTTGCACCTGAGCCGCTTGGCCGAGCAAGGCGAGCAGGGTTGCCTGCACATCGGAAGCCGGGGTAGTAGGGGTCTGGGGAAGCAGTTGAGATGTCGCGATGATTGCGGGCGCTTCGGTCGTGGCGCGTGGATCGGCGGTCATTGTCGGATTTACAGCGTTCTCTGACGGAAAAAGTAAACGAAATGATGTTTCAGTTGATATTCTCATTTCATTGGAGGCAAAGACGCCAGCAGGAATAGCTAGGATTACACAAGCAGAAGGAGTACTTAGCGGCCACATGTATTGGTTCTGATATGCACCTTTGTGTACGTCCGACAAGATATCCCTCAGCCGTGTCAGCACCGTCGAAGGAAAAGCATTCGATTTGACCCATATGTCAAGAACTTTCTTCGTCTTGTCCTGTGGTCAGAGTTAGGTAAGAATCTCGTACTTGTCAACTACCCCATTTAGAAATGGTACGTGTTCTGCGGACAGCCAGGTTACAGCGAAACGCAAAACCATACGGGCGAAGCCAGTGACCGAGCGCAGGAGCAGTTTTTTCATGAGCATGCTCTGACAACTAACCTTTATTTCTGAGTTATCCAGCGAACCCATATCCTGGAAGAGTCCGTCCAAGACGCCTTCAATCTTGAGGAGAAACGTCGCCGCATTACCTCTTTCCGAGTTGATATCACCCGTTATGCCATGTTTGTTCACCATGGTCCTAGCAGCACGAGTCAAAGCGTCAAAAGCATACAGGCTAGAAACTTTGGCGGAACGCGGCAACGACTTGTGAGTCCGATAGAGAATGGCGACAAGTTTGGTGTCGGTCTAAAAACACCATCCATCAAGACCTGACGATGTTGATAGCGTGCTACACACACGCACCTCGAGTGACTTCATGGCAATCTCCGTCAGCTTGTTCATTTTTGAGGCAGACACCCGCTTTGCGTTGACGACCTCTTTAAGGGTATTTTCGAAATCCTGAAATCGGGACGGTTAGGCATGGAAAGAAGAGACTCGTCTTTAGACCTACCTCGAGAGCAGCCATGTTCAACGCTCGCTCATAAGCCCACCTAGCAAAATATCGTAAAGTTCAAGATGAGGGCAAACGCTGTATTTGTTCATGTTGTGGCGTCGCGCCCTTCCGTCATGTGGCTGAGCTCAGCGCGGTCCCTTCCAGCTCGATGTCGACTCGGGCCAAGCTGACCCTCGCTGCTTCGTGTGGCATCTCTGCTTTTATCATATGGGGCGTTCACTACCAGCAAACCAAGGAGCGCGAGGCATGTGTTGTGTTCTCTCTGCTACTAATATGTGTTCTCACGACGCGTAGGATATGTACAAAGGGGTGTTGCGTGATGACGAACGCAGGAGAGACAAGATGCAGCAGAGGGTGCAGGACTTTGAAGAGTCTCAGAGAAAGCGAGAAATATATGGACGCACCCAGACTGTTGTCTCCGGCGATCCGAGCTGACACTGGTCATACCCTGGGAAAGGCAAGGTCAGGTCATACTGTCACCTTATGTCCCAACCCTACTACAACTTTGAATTGATAGATTGTTGCGTCCACTATCAGGCAAGGAGTAGACTTCGCCAAGATTTGGTCATAACTAGCACTTTCGATGGTCAACAGCTGGTAATCTGCAATAGTGCGTGATGACATGCTCCGAGCACCCTACGTAACTCATGTCAGTAGTAACTAGAAATCTCTGACTTTGATATCAAACCACAAACCACTCTTCCTACAAACCTGCCAAGTTCTGCATACTGTCAAGAGGGCAACTACGTAATGAGGCTGTTACCGCGTGGGATTGCGTCAACCAATCGGAGCCCGAGTTTGCATTTTTTTTCGGGGAGTACCGCCTCAGTTTCTTGACCTTTCAATGAACATTCTCATGGACGGGCGGTAACTGGGAGTCCGAGAGTTGTAATCAGGGTCATACAAGGTGTGTTTCCCCATGATAGAGAGATATAATTGACCTCACTCCAACCCGAAGGGTGGAAAAGAATGCATTCGGCTCTGCTCATCGATGAGATACTCCAACTTATATTCGAGGAGGTCTTGAACAACGGGAAATCTTCGCTGTGCTGTGTCGCGAGGTGTTGTCAAGCGTGGAAAGACCTTGCCCTAGACCGCATATGGAGACGACTTCCTTCGGCGGTGCCACTGCTCTCCCTGCTGCCAGGTTTTGCGTTCGAGAATGGTGACATTGTATGTTTCTTCTACTCCATTGGGCCAGCATTGCTGACTTTTTATAGCGACTTCACCCGACCATGCAAGACGCGCCATCGACAGCCTTTCAGTCGTATGCTATTCGTGTCAGACACATCGTACACCGCCATCACGTACTCGCCGAAAGTATTCCCATGGGACTTTCCCACCAACTAAGTAACCTCGAATCTGCTCGCATAGAGAATATTGCCGCTGGGGAAGGGGCTATGTGTATAAGCCTGGGACCTCGACTTCGATCTCTCGTGCTGCAGATCGGTTACACCAAGTCCAACTGGAACTCAATATCCATTCATAGTATGATGTCGCTTTTGAAAGAGTGCTCTTCATTGGAGCGACTGTCTGTCAGAGGGCACTCGTCGGAATGTCTCCATGCTCCTCTCAGCAGTATCGCCACTTTGCGTTCATTGTCTCTGTACCTTTCATCATTGACAGAACAGTCCTTCATGACGGTGTCGACGTTCCCCCTCTTGGCGGAATTCAACGTACACGCGGACCGCTTGTCGTACGATTACTTGTCGTCTGCAATTGCTCGCACCAGTGATGTCCCGTTCTTTCCTGCACTAGAGAGGCTGAAGATCCGTGCTCAGCCAACACTCGTAGCGATGATACTCCACTGCTTGCCTCGAAACATCCTTCGTTCTCTCCACATCGACGCCGCAGCCCCTTGCTCATCATCCGCGTTCGAGGGCCTGTTCGATGCCATGTCCCCACTTCCCTTGCATGAATTCAATTTAGAACATGGAATCTACGTCCACGAAGTCGTGGATATACCCCCATACTCCCCTGATAGGTTTTTCATTCTAGACCGTTTACGACCGCTTTCGAAGCTACCCCTTAGACGTCTTGTATTCGACTCTCCATTACCACTCAACCTGTCGGATCCAGACATCGAGGAGATGACGACTTGGTGGCCGCTGCTCGATCGGCTTGAACTCGGAACCCGCTTCGTCCTCGAGAACGCGGAGGCAACTTGGAAGCCCAAGAATTCGCTGACCAGTCTCTATGCACTGGCGAGAGGGTGCCCACATCTCAAAAGTCTCGTCGTCACGCTGGATGCAGATGTGCCTGTGCTCCCAGGTCTAGATCTGGTCCCTCCCGGCTCTCATCCCCTGGTTTCACTGTCGATCAGTTCACGTTCTCGACCTGACGTTCCATCGCTTTCGGCAATGCTTTCTAGACTGTTCCCATCGTTGACGGACTTGACGCCCGGGTTTGTTGGCGAACACGAAGATGCGTGGGCTGCAATTCAAGCCACTGTTTCAAACACTGTTCATGGATAACCATAGAGATATAGACATAGACCTCATAGACTTGCAGGATCGTTTAGAATTAGATGTAGACATTGATCATAGACATAAACTAGACGGATTGGAGTGTATTCTGGATAGCAAATGTATACCTGTCTGCCCTCTCAACGCTGTGGTTCAATCGAAACACTTAGTAACTGATCGATGCTTGTTTCAGAGACATACAGTATAGTGGCATTCAGTCATTTAGTACATGCAACATATTGACATGGAGTTAGTCTACACTACGGGTGGCTTGGTACCAGGAGCGAAGGTGTAAGTCAGACCGCACTTGCCACAGTACTGGCGATCGTTGTGGAAAGCCATCTAGAGACAAGGAATAATCAGATGACTGAGGGACAAGAAATGTGTCGCCATCAGCACGTACGAAGACGCCTGCACCACACTCGGCAGTGGGGCACTCGCGGCGGAGACGCTTGATTTTGCCGTCCGAATCCACCTTGTAGTACTTGAGGATGGACATCTTGACCTTCTTGCGCTTATGCTTGACCTTCTTGGGAGTCTACACGGGGCGCGGTCATACATCAGGATGTTTACGAAGAGGATGCAAGACCGACGTTGTAAGTCTTCTTCTTGCGCTTCTTGGCACCACCACGAAGGCGGAGCACCAAGTGAAGGGTGGATTCCTTTTGGATGTTGTAGTCGCTGAGAGTGCGGCCGTCTTCGAGCTGTTTTCCGGCAAAGATCAAACGTTGCTGGTCGGGGGGAATCCTACGCAAGCGTGAGATGAACTAGATCGATGATGGTGAGGACGGTGAGCATACCCTTCCTTGTCTTGAATCTTTGCCTTGACATTATCGATGGTGTCAGAAGACTCGACCTCGAGGGTGATGGTCTTGCCCGTAAGGCTGGCGTTGGTTTGGTGAATACGTCTGAGGAGAACGAGGAGGAGAGAGTAAACCTACGTCTTCACGAAGATCTGCATCTTTTCGGATGCTCTCGTCTGTCCAACGAACTAAACGGTGGAGTCGTTGACAAAAGCTGGATGTGGTCTGGAGAAAAGAGTTATCACTAAGCGTCTCGAAACCTTAATCTGCTGATGATGGTCCGTGCGTGGTAGCTTACGAAATACGGTCTATTATGTAAGCAAAAGAGAGTCGCGTCGCGTCGCGTCAAAGGCAGTTTGGAACCGTAAAGATGGACAGCGACAATGAGATGGACGTGGACGCTGTTATCCCTTCTGCATCCAAAGGGAAGGAGAAAGCTATAGACATTGTTGCGCCTTCAAACGGCGACACATTACCCTGGTATGTCCCTCGTTCGGCCCCTTCAGGACTCACATTTTTACGTCCGGTCCTTCAAGGGTAGAAAAATACCGACCGGTTACACTCGACGACGTCGTTTCTCACAAAGATATCACGACTACAAGTAGGCGCCGTTCACGAGCCATTCCCTTTGATTAGGGCTCACGTTTGACTGCAGTCGAAAAGTTTATCGAGAAGAATAGATTGCCACACTTGCTCTTCTATGGACCGCCGGGCACCGGAAAGACGTCGACTATACTAGCTGTCGCAAGACGAATATATGGCGTCGAGTATCGCAAGCAAATACTGGAGGTGCGTACGTGGCGCGAAGAGCCTTTCAGTGCTCAGGGACCGTGCTAGCTCAATGCTTCGGATGACCGAGGGATCGACGTCGTACGCGAACAAATCAAACAATTCGCAGAAACGCGCACGCTGTTCTCAAAGGGTTACAAGCTCATTGTCCTCGATGAGGCCGACATGATGACTCAGGCTGCCCAAGCCGCTCTCCGCCGCGTAATCGAGCAATACACCAAAAACGTTCGCTTCTGCATCATTTGCAACTATGTGAATAAGATTGCCCCTGCGATTCAAAGTCGATGTACGAGGTTCCGGTTCTCTCCTTTACCCATTGTGGAGGTCGAGAAAAGAGTGGACATCGTCGTAGAAGCTGAAGGGTGAGTGCGCCCCCTTCTATGCAAGTGTATCTAAACAGATCCATTAGAGTGAAATTAAACCCTGATGGAAAGCAGGCTCTTCTCAAGCTCTCAAAAGGTGATATGCGGAGAGCACTGAATGTCCTTCAGGCATGCCATGCTGCGTACGACACCATAGGAGAAACAGATGTCTACAACTGTACCGGAAACCCTCACCCGTCGGACATCGAGACAATAGTGAACTCTATGCTCTCTGATGAGTTCACGACCTCTATTCAAAGTATGCTGTTTGCCCTTGATCGATGTAATTGGAGTTGAGGTGGATTTCTGCAGTGATAACGGCTATCAAGACCGAGCGAGGACTTGCCCTCCAAGATCTGCTCGCTGGTGCCTACGAGTATGTGGAAACGATCGATTTCAAGCCGCACGCCCGAGCGTACCTGTTGGACTTTTTTGCAACCACAGAGTGAGTAATCGCGCCAACATCAGTCACTTCCTCAACCAACTTTTACTCCAGACACAGACTGTCAGGTGGTGCCAGTGAGAAGATCCAGTTATCAGCTCTGCTTGGTGCTTTCAAGAATACCGTTGAGCTGCAAACCAAATGACGACAGTACCGGATGTTCTTCATCGTACCGTCTACCAAATCGAGATGCTCGCTGATATTACGGATGCACAAGCTGTGAAATTAATTACGACGTTCTCCAATATAGACATGTAGAACCACAACACAGTTGAATACCCTAACTTCTTCCGTTCATACTAATGCGCGCGATTGCCTTCTCCAACTCCTCCGTCCCACCCGACTGGCCTGATGGTTCTGAGTATAGTGCAAAATTCAAAAACCACTCCTTGCTCATGTAATTCCGAACACTGCATGGATTTGGGTCAAAGTGTCTTCCCCTGACAAAATAGCGTACTCACCCATCAGCCAGCAGCACGACAACATTCATTCCCTCTGTCTCGGCAATCTTGCGTCCTTGTTCAGACTTCAACCAAGCTAAAGCACCACTGAGTGCACTCCCACTGCTGCCCCCAACAAGGAGACCCTCCGTCCTCATGAGGCGTTGAACGGCTATAAAAGCCTCTTCATCGCCCGTCTTTATCCAAGTGTCAACGTCATCCCTTGAGAGGACGTCCGGAACGAAGTCATAGCCAATGCCCTCGATGACATATGGTTTGCCATGCCCCTTATCATTGAGGGTATTCGGGAGTGCAAGAACGCTGCCAATCTACGAATTGTCCGTCAGTGATCATCATGTATGCGGTAATGAACGACACAAACAGGATCGATGGCAACGACAATGCAGTCAGCATTGTGCGTTTTCTTCAAAGCACGAGAGATTCCAGTGATAGTGCCTCCTGTTCCTGCACCGGCGACGAAAGCATCGACTTTCATGGACGAAGGCTTCGACGAGGTGGATGGAGTGGAAACGACAGCATCAATTAACTCTGGTCCAGTCGTGAGTTCATGGGCCAACGGGTTGTTTGGCTACAAGTTACCGATAAGAAATAGCTCAAGCAACGACGAGCTGCGATACATACGTTGTGATACTGGTCAAGAATGACTGCATGTGGTATTTCACGTTGAAGCCTCTTGGCCACTCCTACGATCGTCAGAGGAATTCAGCCACGAGAGTTGAGAGATAGACAATGGGATATCTACCAAATAAGCCGTTTGGTGAATCAAATGGTTCCTCGTTAGGCGTACGGACGACTCGAGCTCCGAGTGCGCGAAGGAGCGCCTCCTTCTCTAGTGACATCTTGTTGGGCATGGTTATGATAACCGAATATCCCTTATCTACCGTATTCAGCAACCATTCCAAAGCAAAAGCAGTCGGTAGTATACCTTGATTGCACATGCCAAGGCGAGACCGATACCTGTTCCACGCGCTCGTCTGAGATGGGACTACATGCAAGACGCATGAAGGGGAACTGACCTGTGTTGCCAGAGGATGCCTCGATAACGACGCTCTTTCCGGGAATGAGCCTGCCCTCCTTCTCGGCGGAGAGCACCATGGCCTTTGCAATTCGGTCTTTGACGGAACCGCCGATGGATAGGAATTCAAGCTTGGCCACTGGGGGGAAGGTGAGGGCTCTGAACAGCCAACTCACAACGAGCACGTACGTAAGTTGCATTTGAGGTTCTCCTCAGCAGCGATCTTGTCCAGTCGGACGAGGGGGGTGTTGCCTACGGCGTCGAGGGCGTTGTTTAGGATGGGGCGAGAGGTGGACATGATGGGGAAGGTGGTAAAAGCGGAATGAGGGAGCCGTCCTAGGTTGACAGCCTTTAAGACTCGTTCGGGTCGGGTCTTTCCTTCCGTTGCCGGTCTATTTCAGAGGAAAAGTATTTATGTAATGACATCACATGTTGCCATCGAACTGCTGGAAGTCGAAAATCAAAACATACTATAGCAAGGAGATCTTTCTGTCTCGATTGCCTGATGGGCCATCATATCATGTTACGTAGTTTTCGGCGTTCTGGACTCTGTATCGGGATGTTTCCTACATACTTGTACTACAGTATTTGGTAGGCACGTTGAGATTCTCGTTGTGGCCGCCGCAACGAAGACGTTCCTTCGGCGCGCGATCACTCCACCGTCCGTGCTATGCATTAGCAATCAGTCCCACCACCTTGACACTGATTACACAGGGCCGAAGCTTTTCGGCCGTCCCTACCTTTTATTCAAGTAATTTGAAATCCTGTCCCATGTCTGCTTCTGCTTGATGAGTTGATAGTATGTGGGGCATGTGTCAAACGATACTGTACACTGTAGTTATTGTGAGTCTAGTCGACCTGAACCGACGCAAATACAAACGCCAAGAGATAAGCGTATGTAGTCAAGAATTCGACCTCAACATATCCAATTTCAACGGCCAGGGCTTTCCTATCCACGACGCGCGCTCCGCATGATCCTTGTAATCATCACCTGTATTGGGGTGAATGAAGACACTGATGAATGCCTGGGTGAGCGATCAAGCAGTAAGGTCGGTTGGACACTCATACTCGCAGGGTCCACGATTCACAACAAGCCAGGCAAAAAGCGCTCCTGTTTGATGGGGAGTGATCGTATCTACTTCAAACATGGCGGTCGGGTGCGGTCCTAATCAGCGGGTCAGGCGTGTCCACGCTGTAAGGAATACACCATCCACATACCGACAGGTTTGTCCCAAAGTCGATAGAGGCTGAGCTACAAGACGGATCAGCGAAGAAGACGGATCAGCGAGATAAGCGCTCGCCTCGGGGAACTCGCGACCGACACGGGCGTGCAGCTGCCTTGCATATTCGGTCTCTTCAGGCGATGCCTGGTTGTAGTATACTACAAGATCATAAGTCAAAGATTGGCGCCGGTGGAGACCTGGCGGACTTGCCATGGAAATCGAAACCGCGGGAAGGTACTATGGGAGGAGGGAATTCATGATAGGCATTAGAGAGCGGGGGCTGCTTGCCATCCGAAGCTTGGTTAGACATGGGTGAAGGTGCAAAGTACCGTAGTCGCTGACCGTCTGGATTTAAAGGCTTGCCTGCAAGTGGTGACTAACTCGGATTACCAAGAATTAATCGATAAGCAGCTATGACATGGCGTAGGCTCCGCGCGTTGATGGCGGCATCGACAGCGATGTTGTAAGTACCGTAATGAGTATCTCCGGAGTATCAATTCCCACGAAACCTACTTTTCTGGCTGAGAAACCGAGTCAGAGCACGTTGACAACTTGAGAAGTTGTGGCGCAATCGCTACAGTCTCACTATGTACTTACTGACGTGCTATGCTATGCGTTAACGGTGACAGAGACAGGCCCGAAGTTCAATCGGCCGAGTACGTTTCATTTAAATAATTTGAAATCCTGAGCGATTCGGTTTACCAAGCAAGCGGAGTCCCATTATTATTTCCCATCCACGTCGTGGAGGCACGGTACCGTCGCTTCATGTCTGGTAGGGTGACTGGGCTGAACAGGAACACGTCAGTCAGTTTCCTTCACTGGCAGAGCAAAATGGAGCTAACCTCAGGCTCAAGCCACACTGATGGCGTTACCTTCTCTAGTCGTTTTCATAAGTATGGAGCTCGTCTAGAGCTTCATACTACGAAAACGACTACAGTGATGCACTAGCACCTTTCCATGGGGAGGTGGAGAAATCGCCGCGGGCGAAGCAGCACTTGCTCGGCCACTGACGGTCGAGGAGATGCGGATGGACCGTGCGTCCTATACAGGCAGCGTGCAGGAGATGATATCATTACCAGCTCGTTCGACACATTCACGCAGTCTGGACTTGGACGATTACTAAGGGGTGGCTGATTAACGTTTGACTCGGTCAGTGGTCCTTTTGCCAAGTCAGAACCTGAGGACGACAGCCGCACTGTCAATGTCCTCCAACTCCGACAAGTAATCTGCACCATCAGTGAGCTCGGGTCTCCCAGCACAAAGCTCGGGCCGAATGGTCCAGACGAACGATTGCCCGACTGCTAGGCTATATACCCCGTGCGTCCGTGGCTTGCGCCAGCAAAACTCAGTTGAAGTCGGATGTCTGGAAGGAAGTGGTCAGAGTCGGGACATTGGGATAGCGGACTACCCGAGCTTGGCCTGGCAGCCTGGACCTCCCGCTGAAAGATTGGCCCGAGAAGTGGCGTGCTGCGTCACTCATTCCACGCTGCAGCTGGCTCTCTAGATGCCAGTCAACCCGTCCTTACAGACTGGCCGCCTCATTCATCGCACATCTACAATGCCGCTTTCTTGCCTACCCCGAGGCTACTAAGAGAGGAATCACACCTTTCCTGAACGCGACCAACTCTGCGTGGTTTGCAGATCGGCCCACCGGTGTCGTGCCCCTGCCTTTTGTTGAAATACATACACTCCCTCCGACTCTGGCTCTCACTATTTCTCCGAGTCTCATCGTGGTGAGCTCGGCCGATGATGCGCTCAGCAGCAGGTTTGGCGGTGGTTGCTTGGTCTCTCGCGGCCTTCGTAACTATGTCTTATTGGTTTGCAAGTTCGTTTTCCTGACTTCGTTGGGGGACGCGCTTGTAAAAGTCGTCAAAGTGCCTGATACATATCTTGATTGTGGGGCGTACAGTAAGAGATATAGAAACGGTGAAATAAATCGAGCCGACGCTTTGAAATCAAGAATTCGACTGTCTGAGACTGAGAAACTTCTTCAACATCTCCAAGTTCAACGGCCAGGGCTTTCCTATCCACGAAGCACGCTCCGCATGATCTTTGTATTCATCACCTGTATTGGGGTGAATAAAGACACTGATGAATGCGTGGATGAGCGATCGAGCAATAAGGTCGGCTGAACACTCATATTCGCAGGGTCCACGATTCACAACGAGCCAGGAAAAAAGCGCCCCCGTTTGATGGGGAGTGAAGGTATTGACCTGAAACATGGCAGTTGGGTGCGGTCCTGATCAACGGGTTAGGCGTGCCCATACTGTAGCACCGTGATCCACATACCAATCGGTCTGTCGAAAAGTCGAAATACGGGGAGCTATAGGATGGATCAGCGAAGAAGACAGATCAGCTAGAGAAGTGCTCGCCTCGGGGAACTCGCGAGCTACACGGGCGTGCAGCTGCCTTGCATAATCGGTCTCTTCAGGAGATGCCTGGTTGTAGTATACTACAAGATCCTAAGTAAGAGATCGATGCCGGTATGGCGGAACTTGCCATGGAAATCGAAACCACGCGAAGGTACTATGGGAGGAGGGAACTCGTGATAGGCAGCAGAGAGCCTCGGCTACCTGCAATTTCACATTTATTTTTTTTCCCGACAGGTATGGAGGCAGGTGAAACTCACGCTATGAAGGAAGGGAAATGCAACCAGGAACTCTTTGATTTTGTGGTTGTTGCACAGCTTGATGGGAAAGTTTTGACATAGGAACTCACGACACCTCGCCGTAATAACCTGCAACCTCTTTTTTTTTTGTTTTTATTTTCTCTTGCTCGACGAGGTCGACGCTGTCCCTGAACAAGTTTTTATGAATGCGGTCACTTGCCGTCTCTCACTCGCCTTCCTGGCTGTCTCGAAGTCAAGCTGATATTTTGGACGCAGCTGACCCGTCACGTTCGCTCAACCAAGTCCCTCTTTCTCCATCCTTCGTCTCCCCACGTCCGGCACCGAAAGCGCCCACCTTCAAGAACACAACTTTCAAGAACTTTCAGTCTGTTTTTCACCGCAAACCACCCCGTTCTCCCTCCGAATCGGCAACTTCCTTCCACTCCTCTGACTCTTTAGGAAACTCGCAAGATATCCACACCCATCATCCTTACGCTACTATGCCCCCACCGCCCCTCCCCGTCGTCTCAAATCACGATATCCTCGAAGACGAACAAGAATGTCCCGTATGTCTAGAACCACTCAGCTTCAGCTTCAGGCTCCCAGGCGAGAAGCCTCACGTCGTCCCAGAATGCGGTCACTCCCTGCACGAGGTAATCTCCCTAATCTACAAAATATCTCCCCCTCCCCCTCATACATCGTCCCTCCAACAGGCTTGCTTCACTGCTGTTTATGGTCCCCCGCCCAGCCAGTCTAGATCCGCCGTCCCGCGCAAGTCCAATCTGGGCGTGTGTGGTGTCTGCCGTCGTCCCATGAAAGTTGGCGAGGGCGATAACAGCAAGATCAACAGTCCGTCTCTCTCTGCCTCCTCAACTCCTCGCTTCTCATCTTCTCCCCATAGAACTCGCCGCCCTCACAGGTATGGGCGACCCCAATACTCCTGCAGTTTATCCCGGCCGCGATATCTCAAACTCACGACTTCGCCGCGTTCCGGCGCCAAGCACGACTACTCCTTACAATCCCATGGAGGACGACCCAACCGATCATGCCCTCTCTGTAAAATCCACCCCCAGTGATTCCCACTATATCGTCGCTCCTTCTATTCAGGTCCGCCCAGAATTTTCTTCTATTGTTAGGTCGGGCGATGCGTCCCAGCCCCTTACTTGTATTGTCATCATCGAACTTCCCGCAAGGCGCAACAACTCCCATATACCCGGGCCAGTCGTCTCAGAGTCTGTCCCCCTTCGAAATACCTCCATCACACGACAAGATACCGAACTCTCCCCCCCAGCGTCACGGGCGTCTGACCGACAGCCTCCATATTACCCCTCCCATGACGGATGGACCCCCGCGTACATCAACGCCGATACCGAATCATCACAGTATACACCCTCGCAAGGTCACGAGGAAGACTCCCCTTTCAACACCATTGTAGAAGATCTCCGAAACCGAATTATCGATTGGAAAGGTCATGCCCTCTCTGGTCTTGGCCCTTTGCTCATGTATGATCTACTATCCGTCCGTCGCGATGCACTCGTCCGCGAATTTTTCGTCTATCTATTCAAGGAAGCTATCATCTGCGTGGTCGAAGAGAAGAAACGCTCTCTCGGTCGCTTCCTGCCTTCCCCTGCATTCAACGACTCCTCGACTGCCATTTCCGGTTCAAGCACACAGTCCAGAGGAGTTCTCAGACTAAAAGGGCGTATCTACGTGCGACACATCAAACGCATTATCGCTGGAACAGCCGGGGACCTCAGTCTCACCATCGAGATGGAAGACGAACGCTTGGATTCCTTCATTCTCGTATTCAAAGACCGCTCTTCGCTCGAAGCGTGGAGAACTCAGATACAAGCCCTAGTCACCTCTTTCCAACAGCAGCAGGCGATTCCTGGATTTGGTCCTGGTCCGGACATGGAAGAATTCGGTAGTTCGGAAAAGGCAGCCCGTGCACTGAGCGGGAGCACCGCGTCTACCGTGGACAGTCTTCTCCAGCAATCCACGCGGTCTACTCTATCTTCCACCACGTCACAAGGTTCGGCTCATCAGCGAGCGATGCAGAACAAACTCCAGACCCTGAGCGAGGAAGACGCGATGCTGCGTTACGATACCCCATCTGCCAGTGTTGTAACACCACATGTATCATCAGGTTCATCTAATTCTCTCGCCCCCCTCCCCCATCCACCACTCGACTTGATCCTCATCGTTTCCTTACCACCTCCAAACTCACCTCGCAGCACCGCAGATCTCAAGATACGTGTTATCAAAACCTCGCTCGACTTCGTTCTTGCCTCTCTTGGAATCAAAGACCGCTTGAGCCTGGTGACCTTCGAGGTTGGGCCGGGAGGGCGAGTGCGCAAGACGCCTTACCTGTGCCCCGGACGGGCCCACAGCAGGAACAGGTTGCAGAAGTTCATTGACGAGATCGGATGTCCGGACAACAATCAAGGCGCGGAGGACGAGTTTTTGGTCAGGGCGTCCAAAGACGAAAAAACCGACGTAGTGACTGCTGTCAATCATGGTTAGCCGTCGTCCTCGTCTCTGTCAAGGTTTACTGACGCCACATAGGGCTCGACGTTGTATTACAACGCAAGTCACGTAATCCTGTTTCAGGCATGATACTCGTTAGCGATGCTGCAGACAGCACGAGACGGGCTCAGATGGATCTGGTACTTGCTCGGGCCGAAGCAGCCAACATGCCTATCCATTCGTTCGGTTATGGTCGCTCGCACGACCCTGCTTCCCTCTGGCTCATGTCGAACCACACCAGCGGAACGTACACTTTTGTCAAGGACTGGTACGATCTTCGTGCATGTCTTGCTGGCTGCGTGGGCGGCATGATGTCCATAGCCCTGCTGAACATGAAGCTCCACATGAAAATCGTCGACGGGCAACGTTTCCGCATCCGCAAGGTGTCTGGCGGGCCATCGTCCATTCTGTCTACTGACGGCCACAACGTTGACATTGATGTCGGTGAGCTGCGATATGGGGAATGCAAAGAGATGCTCATCGAATGTGAACTCGACAATACTGAGAGTCGTCGTGCGGGGATGAGTCAAAATGGTAGCCGGACTCTCAATGCAACCGATCGATTCGTGCAGTCCATGGGCCTCGATTCAGCAGCTATCGAAGACTCTCCAAACCTTGTGGATGGTATGATGGATCGAATGATTGACGAGGTGCCTGTATTCGAGGTGGATGGATCTTTTTATGATCCTGCTGCAACGAAACAGGTGTCTCGACTCGCGAACCCTGTGCTATTGACTATCACACTCCTACCCATGACGACGGCTACCTCGGCAAAACCCCCAAAGCCCTCGGACCCCGTGATTGTACGGCGCCGTATGGAATTGCTTGCATCGGACATGATCACGCGTGCGCTCGTCCTCGTCTCGAGGAAAAACTTTCCACAAGCGCAGAAAATCATGAACGAGACAAAGCGTATCCTCCACACCGTTCTCCAAAACGTATCCAAAACGTTGCCGACGCCCAACAACGACGGTTCTACGATACGCAACCGCAAAGAAATACTCATTCTTGCGGCCGTTCGTGCGATGCAGGCGATCCTGCAGGACCTCCAGATTTTGTCGGAGGCTTTGGAAGAAAACGTGGAGCTGTTTGCTCTCGATCAGCGCAACTTTGGTGCGCAGCAGGTGAGTGCGAGGTTATCTTTACTGGTGCAATGAATGTCAACTCTTTTTGCAGGCGATGATACTGCGCGATCAAAAGAGCTGGAGTAATCGTAGCGCCACAGAACGCTTGTTTTGGACCATGGACAACTCGATCGAGCTGGTCTCCCGGAGCACCGATTGGGTTGCACGGGACTGCTAAGCATCGCCGTTTCCCATCAGCCTCTTTGTGTTGCCGACCCTTGCTAACTCGCTTTTTTGGTACTCTTTTCTTCCCCTTGTGTTTTCTTATTGTACTTGGCTGTGACACGTTGTAATTCCCCATGCGTGTTATACTTTCAGCCGTCGATGTTCTTAATCTCCTTGTCCCTGTTGTATGTTACCCCCGATATCCCAATTTCCCCTTTCGCCATCATCAACCATTTCATTTCATAGAGGCTATTAATTCAGAGCAGCGAGTAACACAGGTCCATTACTTATGTGTTTATATCGAGTATCGATTAATATGCAAAACGATCGTGAATGAGCTACGGAGACATCAAGCGTATCCTAACCGCCGACGTTCCTCCTCGTCTCTTTCCAACCTCTTGACCTTGTTCTCCGTTTCCGTAAGAACGTCGTCCCAGGCGACGAAAAGCTCCGAAAGCGTGTCCACCTGGCAACGAAGGTCAGACAAGTTTGGTGTAGAAGAGACCTCGCTCACATGGGTCGCGTGACGTTCCACCAAGGTAGCAATCCGTTTCTCCAAAGACGCAGCCAATCTCATATCATGTTCCTGCGCTGCGAGGAGAGCCAGCAACCGTGATTGCAACGCCTCGTGATCTGCGATGATTTAGAAACAGAGAGAGAGACAAAAACGCGTTCTAGGGGTGCTCACCCGGTAGTTTACCAGCCGACAAGACGCCCTTTTGTTCCAGCAGCTCGATCTCGCGCATATCACGATCGGCGGCTCGAATGTCGGGTTCCATCTCTGAGAGAAGCGCTTCGAGTTCGTCGGGCGACATGTCGTCGTACGTCGGTGCGGGACCCGGGAGGGTCCCCGAGAGCGCAAAGGCGGGCGTGAGCAGTCGTGCGTGCTGGTCGTCTGTCGATAGTCAGAGCGCTGCGATCGCAGGGGGGGGACTGACTGACTGACATTGATACATAAACTTTTTGAGTCCTTCGTTGGACTCGACGACGTGATCTAGTCGACGCTGGACGTCTGCTGCGAGTCGGACGAGGGTCTGACCGCTGCCGCCGCCGGGCCCCTTGATCAGCTCGGACGTCTTCGAGTCCTTGTTGTTGTCGCGTCCACCGCCGCGCGCATCGTGTTGTCGGACGCCGAGCAGGAGCGCTTCTAGCCAGCGCAGTCGGAGCTCGAGCGATAACACAGGGTCGATGGTAGTGGGCGCGATAGATATCTTGGCGGGAGATTCGGTGCCGTCGAGGGATTCGAGGACATCTTCCAGGTGCTCAGAGAACGCGGGGGCGGGGGCGTCTCCGTTGGGGGGTGGGGACGAGGGAGGGGTGGACGAGAGGATGCGAAGTCTCTGAACATCTCCCAAGAAGACGCTACCGAGGGCAGACATGATAAATTTAAAATAGATAAATACAAGAATACAACAGATGTTAAACAGATTCACGCAGTTCGACTGGTAATGAAGTGTACCCCGCCGTCGACCTGCTCAGTCCCCTCATCGACTCCCATGTCCCCCACGCTGTCTCTTGTATACGTCCAAATACATCCTCGCCCCATCCTGTCCCAATTGGCTTCTCTTCTGCCTCGGCCTCGGCTTCTACACTTTCCCTCGGCCTTCTCCACCGTTTCAACATCAGGGAACTCGTCACAACACTCACGCTCGAGAACGCCATCGCAGCACCCGCCATCATCGGATGCATGTAGATCCCAAACGGAAGAAACAACCCCATCGCGAGCGGAATTCCCAGCAAGTTATAGATACACGCCCATGCGAGGTTCCTCCGGATCGTGCGGAAGATCGCGCGAGAAAGATGCAGGGCTGCAACGACGTCGAGCAGATCAGAACGCATGAGAACGAGGTCGGCTGCTTCAATAGCAACCGACGCGCCAGAGTTGAGTGCAATGCCAACGGTGGCGGCAACGAGCGCAGGAGAGTCGTTGATGCCATCCCCGACCTGTCATACGAAAAGTCAACACAGACGCAGCCGCATGGCACAAGCGTAGGCTCACCATGGCGACTCCCCCTTCCTTCTTAGCGATCTCGGCCACGAGCGAAGCTTTGCCTTTTGGACTCATGTTTGCCCATACGTCCTCGGGATGGATGCCCGTTTGCTTCGCCACAGCCAACGCAGTGCTCATCCCATCACCTGTTATCATACCAACATTTATCCCCATCTTCCGTAATGCCCTGATGGCTTGTGCAGACGATGGCTTTGGTGCGTCCGAAAGGGATAGTGCCAGAACAGGAACAGGCAAAGACGAACCGCGGGCCATCGACACATACACGACCGTTCGTGCCATGGGGCTTTCTCGTTCCTCAAAGGTGGATAAAATGGAGGGTAGCCTCCCCTCGTCAGACTTTATAAATCTAGCAGAGCCAACCAAAAGCGTGTACTTTGATGCGGAGAGCGAAAGGACAGCTCTGACACCAGCGCCAGTGACACTCTCGAACGACTCCACCGTAGGTTGGGGTACGTCGAGCTCGCATTCCCCCAGGAGATCCTTGCCATATACTGCAATGGCCTTGGCGAGAGGATGTTCGGAGCGTACTTCAGTTGCTGAGAGCATTGCGATAACAGCTGCGCGAGTCGTCACACCGTCTGCGCATGGGACTGCAAGTGCGGGCGATTGGGCCGTTCCGTCACTGTCCCGCAGAGGAACCCATGCCAGCCCTGTAACGCAAAGTTTGCCTTGGGTCACCGTCCCAGTTTTGTCGAGGAGTATCCGCTTGATAGATCGACTCGCCTCCAACGCTCTCCCCCCTTTGATCAAGATGCCATTCTTGGCTCCCACCCCGGTTCCCACCATAATAGCTGTCGGTGTGCTCAGTCCTAATGCGCAGGGACAAGCGACGACAACCACCGATATGCACATCTGCAAACACACGGCGAGCTTGCTTGCGCCATGTCGATGGAACATTGCAGGCAACGCTTCCGGACTGAGCACATGCGAAACAATCATCCATGCCACGAACGTGAGCAAGGAAAGAGAGATCACCGCCGGTACAAAGTAACCCGCGACGCGGTCCGCGAATGCCTGAATAGGTGCCTTGGAAGTTTGGGTTTCCTCGACGAGTTTGACGATCTGCGCGAGCGCAGTATCTTTTCCGGCGCGCGTGACGAGCATGTCAAACGTCCCCAAGCCGTTGACCGTGCCACCAATGACTGCATCGCCGACCTGCTTCATGACAGGAATGGGTTCACCGGTGATGGCACTTTCGTCCACGGAAGAGGAACCACGCATGACGGTACCGTCTGCTGGTACTTTGTCTCCCGGGACTAGCTTGACTGTGTCGCCTACTTGGACGAGCTCGGTGGGGATACGCTTCTCCTGAGTGCATGCTGGCACATCGGTGTAGATAGTAGCCATGGTCGGCGCGAGAGCCATGAGATCCGTCAGTGCAGCACTGGTCTTGCCCTTGGCGCGGTTCTCTAGCCAGCGGCCGAGAGAGACGAACATGATGAGCATGGTGCTCGTGTCGAAGAAGAGGAAAGGGCGAAAGTCGGGAACGGTGACGAAAGCCGCGAAGAGCATTGCAACTAGGGAATAAGAGTATGCAGCTGACGTGCCGAGCACGATGAGAACGTCCATGGTGGGGCTCCGATGTTTGATTGCCTTGAACGCGGAACGGTAGAACGTACGACCGATCCAAAATTGTGCGGGGGTGGTCAGTGCGAGTACGAGAACGTCGGTGAGGTAGATGCCATTAAACAAGCGGCAAGCGACGAAATGGTGCAAGAATGAAATGTGAGGTGCCACCATGCTGAGGAAGAAGACGGGCAGGGCAAAGGTGACGCTCCACTTGAGGCGAGTGAACCACTGTTGGATTTCCTTCGTCCTCGCGAGAGACTGTTTCTGGGTTGCGTCCTGTTGATCGGACAGCAGGGCGTCGAAGCCCGTTTCTTCGATTCGTTCTATCATCTCTCGCGGACCTACGACGCCTGGCTCAAAGTCGATCTTTGCGGTCTCCGTGGCAAGGGAGAGGGCGATGCGGGTGACGCCAGGGATGCTGCGGAGGCCGTTCTCGACGGTGGAAGTACAGGACGAGCATGTCATGCCGTATATTCGGAGTGTGACCGTATCTGACCGAGCTTGGGGGATGAGAGTGGCATCAAACCCGATGTCGGATATCTCCTGCACGACGGTTGAGCGCTGACGGAGTGCGACGAACGGAAACGAGAATTACATCGATGATCTTGTCTGTGGTCCACGCTGTTGGGTCATATTCGATGACGCCACGTTCGGCGAGGAGGGCGACCTTTATGGAGTGTATGCCAGGTTGTGAACGGAGTGCCCCTTCGATCGACTGGTAATGTGAGCGCCATGTGGTCGGACTGCGGGAAAGAGCCACACACCTCTACGCATGCACCACAGGTCATTCCCTCAATTCGAAACTCACATCTTCCTGGCGCATCGTACAAGTTGTCTTTGGTCGTCGTGGACATGAAGAATAAGAAATAAAGCTATGCAGATATCATCCCTGCGTGATAGACCGGCCGGCATTGCGATACAGCCTAATATGGATTATATAATCTATTGTACAGCCACTCTCTTGAGTAACATTTGTTGGTAGTTCTCCCAAGTACCGATCAGCTGTTATCAATTCATTCAACCTTTTGCTTGTTAGTGGTCATGTTCCACTCACCTCCTTCTGTCGTGATATCATCCCACTCAAAAAGGCCTGCAATGACTCCTTAAAGTCGTCAATCCGCTCCTGCTCAAACCGTGCCATTTCCGACTTGATCAGCTTCGAGCAATGGTCGAATTCTCGCTTCGCATCCATAGCCCGTCGCTCGGCCTGTCAAATGCAGTGTCCTCAGTGATCAATTCATCAGCCGATAGCGTGACACAGCTTGCCTCGCTGACTAAAGCCACGGTGTGGCCCGCCCGCTCCGTCGGAAGTCGCCCTTGCGCTCGAGCGCGTTCGTGTATTTGCCGTGCGCGTCGAACTTCGACGTCTGCGTTTTGCCAGTTCGTGTACGTTCGTACTCGCGAGTTAAACGCCAGCTTTCCATCCAATTTTAACTCATGCTCTCAATCCAAACAGATTAAACGCACCCGAACAGAATTGATCAGCCTCGAGTATTCGTCCACTGTTCGGCCGATCAGTCACTTTTCTCGTTAGGACAGATTTTAAAAAATGTACCTGTACTCATGAACGTCATCATGTCCTGTTGCGACTGTATGCTCTGGGCTTCTCCCGCCGCCTGCTCGACATTTCCAAGTGCTCCGAGTGTCTGCTGCAACTGTTCCCCCAGATCGGATGCTGACAACTCTGAAAGAGCCGCAGCAAACTCGCCAGTCGCAGAAGCTAGTTCTGTCGGATCGTCAACGTTACCACTACCGGGAACAGAAACAACAAAATAGACCTACCTGCTCGTTGCTTTGCAACGATCTCAATGCTCTTGACCAGACCGCGTAATTGTGACTCGAGTCCGTCCAGGTATCCACGTTGTTTTTCAAACCACTGGACAAGATCCTCGTTTCAGACAACCATCGACAGAAGCACCATCGCGCTCACCTCGTCAGTTTCGTGGAACCGGGGTCCAGTCAACGTCTGTCCGATCGACGCCATAAGTCCTCCTTTCTCATGAGCTGTCTCTGCTTTTCTGTGCTTGATCTGCAAAACAAGATACCCTTGAACACCAGAAGAAAATCACCAAGCAAGACACTGACATCTAAAGCAAAGCTGTCGCTCTCCAGGAAAAACTTGAGATCTGGGTCCTTGCACAACACCGGATGGTTTGCAATTTTTTGGATGCATTTCTCCAGCGCCAGCCGACGTTGTTGTATGAAATTCTCGTCAAACCGCCCATATGGTTTCTTTTCCGGCGCGGGCGGAACGACAACCCCCGGATTGTTCATCGAAAGCGCTTCATACAGCCAGAGGAAGTCAGAGTACCGACGAAGGACAGAAAATGTCGCTTTTGAGAAGAGCGGGGACGACGTCTGTGACGAGAGAAAGTACTGAGTGAGCCAGATGGATTGATCAAGCGAGAACCCACCCGCGTATGCACCGTATACAGAGTATGAGCTCTGATGGGGTCTCCGACCTTTTGTGGGTCCTCCACCGAGATCACGAAAAGAAGTGGGATCGGTCCTTCGCTACGCTTGGACGGAGCAGGCGATCCAGACGGCTGTGGGTTTAAAGGGTGTCAGGCTTCCCCTCACAACAATGCATAGAGTACTTGCCTGCGGAGATCCAGCGTTCCTGAACCGCGCCGTCTGCCCTATGGGCGTATCGTCATCGTCCTCCTCCTCCTCGTTATTACTGGGGGCAGTGCTCGGCGCAGAAAACGCCGTGGTGCTCGCAGCGGGCTCATAACCGCCCCACGCCGCCTGCCATCCCCCCTGGCTCTCCCCTCCAAGCGCAAGACTCGAAAACGCACGTTCGACGTTCGAAGACGGTGATTGCTGGTCCAGAGGCGACACGATCGCGCGCTCGGGAGACGACGACGACGACGACGATGCCGGTTCCAGCGGCGAAGCTGGCAACAGCAAAGACGCAGATTCCTCCGTATGCAGTTCGGACGGCAGCTCACCAACGGTGGTAGTGCCTATGCCCGTCTCCGACAAGTCGTCGTGGAGACCGAGGACGGACTCGCGCAGCACTGCGGCCTCTGACTCGTCCTCTATGCTCGACGTGAACATGCTGAAGCCAGGCGTGCGCGACGTCGTCGTATCCGGGTGTGCATCGTCGTGGCTTGCGCTCTGCTCGTCTTCGTGGTCCTCCGCTGTCACTGTCGCCGCATCCAGCGGATCGGCGGGCGTCGGTGCTGCGACGCTGCTTTGCTCGACATGACCATAATCGCTCGTGAAGTAGGGCTCGGTTGTCTGTATGCTGGGATGGTCCTCGAAGCCTGATTTGAGGTAGTCGATGTCGGAGTGAGAGGGTTGTGGTTGCCCGAAGCCGCTGGCCCAAGGGTCCGGGGAACCCGAGCGGGGCCTTGAGAATGGGTCTATGAACGGGTTCTCTTCGAGCATGTTTCGCGAGGGTGCAAGCAGGTCGTCGAAACCGTCCATTGCGTTGTTTGATGAATTCGAGTTCTCGTGTGATTAATTGTTGCCTAACCACTTTATCGCACTTAGGCCATAATTAGGTTTTCGTTTTCACAACCAGGGCAAAATTCAATAAAAAAAACAAATGTATTAACATTATACATGATCACGATTAGTAGCAAATCTAGAATAAGGAAGGAAGTGTAGTATGTGGAGGTGTTGGAAACGTAGTGCGATGTTGTCGTGTTTGGAAACGAGCGTGAGTCGGGAGAGTCAAGAAGTCCTTGATGCGTGCCGTGGTCGCCTAGGTGGTCGTGTGCGGAGGACATCAACAGCAAGAAACAGCTTCACTGGTCTACCACTCAATATGCTCGAGCATGAGCAAGTCATGCTCTGCAAGAATTGGTTGGCCACTATCCACGCCGTCTGGCCTGGATATATCCACCTTATTGATGCGCGGTGGGTACATCACCTTATTTGCCTCCCCAGACCAGTCGAAATCGACGATTTTGAAATCGTTCTGATCCGTCTCGGAGACCATGATGTTGGTGTCTCGGAAGTCACCATGTACAAAGCCCTTCTTGTGGAAGTTCTCCAACTTGTCTTTGATGAGTGACTTGAGGGTGGCGGAGAGAGGGTGCCGAGAGAGTCTAAGTTTCTGATATCCATTACGGATATCGTCCATAACGACCATGAACAAGCCCGCAGGCAAGGCTTCAAAACCGAGCAGTGTAGGAGCACACCCCACGGATGCACAACACTCATGAGCTTCCGGTGAATACCGTTCGACAGACTTGATGCATATGCGCCGGGCGTCCGAGGAACGATCATGGCCAAAGAACATGAGTCGGTTTTCGTTGGGCTGTGTCTGATATATAATGTCATACTTGATGCCTTCGTTGATCCGAGAGGTGTATTGGTTAGGGTATGGAAAGAGCTGGGGAGGGCTGGTCAACGAGGGCACCGGCGGTTTCAAGTCTGCGTAATATGCGCGCAGTCCTCGAATGCCATTACGAAGTGCGACCATGTGTCGTGCTATAACAGCAAGATTGGCAGTATCCTTGCTGTGAGATTGGAATGCAATGAAAGACAGTGACTGCACCATCGGTCGCTTATTCCAAGTACCAGCTGCAAAGACAATATAAGGTCCTACATGACGGATAATCAACAACCCGAATTGATTTGCACTCAAGAACGAACCAAAGATCGACAAGAAGAAGCAGGGCAAAGGTGATTGCGACATCACAACTGCTATGTCTCTCGTCGCCTCCAGGTAGTTTAGTACATTTTGGAGATAGGGATCTCCTGAGGTAGATCCCACTTCGTTTTTGACTTGGACCACAACGAGATGGTAATCATCAACGCATAGAATACCATCAGTTTTGTACTGCTTGTTGACTCCAACACCAGAGCGTCGGAAATAGGCAATGTCTTGTATGGCTTCGAAAATTGCGTCAGTACGCAGGGTTTCGCTCTCGTAAACGCACGTCATGACATCTACGAGATTCCAAGCAAATTCATAGTCTCCTGCAGTAAATTCCGCGTTTTTGGTATCGCGGACAAACTCTCCGAAGACGGGGTGTAGCAATGTGGATGGGATGGAATCCTCTATCGAGCGGGGGCGTCCACACGGTATAGCATATTCAGGGTCATCATCCTGCCGGATGATGAATTGACTTGGTGCTGCGAGTGAAGAAGGAGGCTCCTCCTTTCTACCCCTGAGCCACTTTCGACGAGCACCTGCGACTGTTTCTTCTTCAACACTACGAGCAACGGGTGGAGGAACATGTGATACGCGTGCTGCAAATCCACAATCAGCAAGCGATGCGACAAACCACATCATGATTGCACTTACGAGGCTCTTTCTCTATGACCAACTTCATCCGACCCTCCGAAAACGGCATGACGTCACTGAGACGGTTCACTTCGTAGTCTACAGGGATTTCATCGCCTTCTCCGTCTGTCATGAGGATTTGCTTCATCTCTGACTTCCCCTGACTCGATGGATTGTAGAGGCACAAGTCGAGTTCGTTGTTCCCAAGATACTCAGCCCAGCGAGATCGAGCTTCGGTCCTCAGAACATCAAAGAGTGCATCTCTTGGTAGGTGCACGGTGAAGCATTCTTTGATACTACCGCCTCGACGGTAGCAAGTGACAGGCAGTGTCATAGGATCTGCCCAAAGTCTGGGATAATCCCCACAATATCGTAAACAAACGCACCAACGATGATATAGAGGTGATGTTCACGGAGTGGGCGGATCTCCGCTACTGTTTGGTCAACGAACAACAGACCGAGTTTGGATATAGACAGTTTTCCGAGAACCTCAGCATATCCATGACGGTGCGAGAAATCTACGGGCGTTGTCTCTGGGACCGTGTACAGGTTCACTGAGCGTGAGGGGAATTGTAATTCGGTTTCGATCTGACTCCGCAGGTATGCAACAGTGGTATCTTCCGGCACCTCGATACTCTCAATCTTCGATAGTGCTGAACCGTGAACCCAAAAGTACAATGAGATGGTAGAGTCGAGCGAGGCCATAGTATAGGGGGAATTGGTGGCCAAACGGGTGACGTAGTGGTTAGACACAAAGAAAGCTTCGGTCACATCCGAGACGTGGTTCAACTTGAGAATCCCGACTTCGACTCGGAATCTCAGCTTAGTCCCTCGCGCCCAATGTGGCGCCTTGGTGGCGCCATTGGGATTCCCGGGCCAAGGAAGGGCGGTGCGCCTGCCAAGGGCCGGGGCTTCATTAAAAACCATCCAGACAAGGTCCATGTCTGTTCGTAAATCAAGATGTACATCAAAGCACGACTATTCAAATGGCATTTCGTCTACAGCGTTCCCCAATGACACCCAGTTAGCCAAGATGCTATCCACGAACGCCTGCTCTTCGCGTGCCAGCGTCTGCACCAGTTTGGAAAGAAACGCGTTCTCCCTGTTATGCAGTACGACGCGTAGTTCATGCCACATGCTTCATGGTGTCAACGAAAATTCTCCCAATGGCGTGGATATACTCACCATGCTCGAATGAACACCCGTCGCTGGAGAAGTGACCCAATGGTTGCTTGGTCCTTCTCGATCAGGACCAGCACCCTATCAGCGTCTTCTTGCCACCCGTCCTTCTTGGCTGCCTTGATGCCTTCGAGTTTCGTTGAAAACGAGTCTACTCGTTTCTTGAGACGTTCCACATTATCACCGCCAAGCCGATCATGCCGGACAAACAGATCCCGCATGGCTATGTATAGGTCCCTTTGGCTCTGATAACTCGTCGTGAACAAATATCGAACAAAATTTTCAATCGGTCAGGTTACCTTTAGCGACTCTAGCGTCGACCTCAGTAGAGATTGGGTCTTGCTCAGTTCAGTTCCAGTTTCAACCCGGAAAAGCAAAGGAGGACATACCCGTTGCTCCAACAGATCAGATTGCTGTTGCGTATGTTCAGCAATACACCCTATTCCCTGCCGCACGCCATTGCAAAGCTCGCACTCGTCACCTCTCCAACACGTCTCATTAACTTCAACAACTACCCTCAACACGTTCGTTAGGCGTGCCAGGTCAGCCTGCTCATTGGACACGTCGAGTTCAGAAGAACCGCCGGTGTGTACATCAAGGACAGAATCCGAGATTGGTGATGCCGGCGAGGTGATACCAGTAATATGCAGCAACAAATCAGACCAGAAGGGGAATATGGAGTGAGCTGGCACATAGGTAGGGTGAAGATCTGGCGGAACCCATACCGCAGCTGATTCACGTCTCTTTATTATGCGTTCCACGAGTACACATATCTTCTGCCATTGCTCAATCAATGGGTTCATCTTTCCACGGACGACTCTGGAACGCACATGTCAGCGTCTGGGTAATCCTAGTAATCCTCCACCTACGCAAGTTTCTCTTCGAGGTCACTGGGAATGGACATTTCCTCTATCTGATCGACTCGTTTGCTAGTGGACTCCTCTTCAAGAGCGACTGCATTGTGTTTACGCCATGTTTCAAAGGAAGCCTCCGTCAAAAACATGGAAAGGAGACCATCTTCTTTGACCACAGGGTGGTTTCTGCAGTCGATTATTAGAAATACTCGTTCACACAACTGAAGGTGCTCACATCACTGAATTCAAGAACCTTGCGAGGCCTTTCCTGGATAATGACCGCGGTTAATGGAGCAGGACAGTTCATTCCCGTTGAACGTACCGTCGCTGCTCGAGGAATGCGGTGTCAGCTTCCAGGGAAGTCAGCTAGACGATTAATTAAATGTATCAAGGAAGACTAACGTTGTATTCGCTTCGGTGGAAGCGGGCAAAGCAGTCGGAAAGGGTATCGTCGAACTAGACAATCCCACAAGAATGCGAATTCAGAATAGCGACGATGGACAGGAGGGCCGCGCTGTCGACGCATAACTGCATTAGTTGACACAGTACAAATATCGATACCAGAAACTCGCCTCTGTCACAATCTCGTACACGGTATATCTGTTCAAAAGGTGCCCATGTTGTCCTTGAATGGTCACAGAGACTGTTTCCTGTTTCTTCCACCAATCTTTGGGGAGGCCAGACCCGGACAAGGTGGATGAAACTCCATTTATGATAGTAATACTCCGTGGGTTGAGATCAGAAGGACCACCGTATCGAGGGACATTCCAAGGGTCTTCCGTTGGGTAATTGGAAGGGGTGGGTCGAATGCTGTCTTGTCTATAAGTCGGATATGGAGTGCTGAATGCGGAAGTGCTAGGTTGCAAGTCATTGAGATTCAGAGCAGGCATGGGCAGATTGTTCTCTGCACCAAGGGCAGCTACTTGCTCGATGCTGATGTCTGTCAAGCACACCTCAAGCTCGAGACACCACGGTAGCTTGAAATGCCAGACATACCCTTCCCCGACTGTGCGAGAGCAACTAATGCCAGAGCCACGAAGAATTCGAGCTTCGAGACCCGGGGTTTTGAGCTAACCAGGTTCACAATCTACTAGAGTGGTTAACAAACTGAAAGGATTCGTACAGATAAAATCATACCCTGTCAATGGTTGTAGCTGGAAGCAAAGAAGTGGCAAGAACTCGTGAAAGGGCATTGACTGATACCTCCCCCGTGTTGGTAGTGTCTACAACCGCAAACGCCGTGTGGTACGTCTCGGGAACTGCTGCATCGGCTACAACCAGTCGTATAAGCACAACGAATAGCAGAACATACAGCCGGTTTATTTACCTATGACTGAGCTGAATGTCGAGGTTGCAGCATAGCCAGGCGGTGGAGAAGGTGACGGCGCGGCGCTCCAAGGGTCATCATAGATCGAAACCGCAAGTGGATTTTCGTCGACGAAACTATTCCCTAGGCCGTTAATAGACGTCGTGCCATATCGTTGTGCAAGTCGTGGGGCATTGAACATGCTGGCCGCAAATCAGTATTCGGTTGTTCAGTCGTAAGGTCAATATGAACCGGTGACCAAACACGGCGACTCGCTTGCAAAGTGGCCAACTTCGATCAAACAAGTCTCCGACCCCAAGACAGCCCAAGCTTTGTCTTCCTGTTAGCAAGCCAATAATTACTATGTACAACATCACTAGCTGCTCCCATGAAATAAGTCATTAATCTATCAAATTGCATCACCCGTAACCTTGGCGGCGAAATGAAGGGTCCACGAGGACATTAGACGCTTCGCGTTCACACTCTCACCGTCGAGGCTGCCGATATTGGGTTAGCAACCAGAAAAGAAGAAATCGCTAGAACAACGTACCCCGGTGTCCCATAGGTGAGAGGAGCCATGTACACAAACATCGCAAACATCAAGATAGCAAAGATTCCGGCTAGTACTGGGCCCTTCACACCAAGATCCGCATATTCCGTACGCTGCATCTTCGTCATACGTCCAGCTATAGATATAGGATAATTGATGGAATCGGACAAGACGAAGCTGAACACCGAGCCAGCTAACATTGCCGATGCCAGGTGCGAAGGAAGGTAGTGGTGGATGAAGAGCTGACGGCCCATAAGGAAGAATGGGAGGTAATGAACTGCCCACACGAGTAGGAAGAAACCTCCAGAATTCCACAGGCGGTTGCGGACAGCTACAACAAATGGTTAGCTTACCCAATAAAGAGGCTCACGATAGCTTACGATTAGGGATAGGATTGTGCCCGCGCCGCCGCGCCAGAAGGTCAGCAATGACGATACCGATATAGATCGAGAGGGCAATAACACACGACCACCACCCGACGATATTGCCGATCAGGTAGATCTGTTTTTGTGTGTCGTTCTCTGTCCAGAAGCTAATGCCACTCAGAAGGAATGGCCAATTGATTGGTCCGCTAGCGTAAGGATGCGAGGCAGTAAGACCAGCGTTGTGTTGGAGCATCAATAGCTGCAGCTCAGCGAATTTCTTGAAAAAGCTCATTTTCTTGGGTTCTCGCGGGACATTGACTTCACCAGCAATGCGATAGCTGCCTGATTTCCTACTTAATTCGAGGCATCGCATTTGAGAACTGACAAACTTACTATCACTTTCAACTACGTCGTCGACGAACCAAGCAGCGCTCTTGTCCGCCGGGTTCTTGTTACCGTTGATCTCTTGTTGTTTGAACGCCCATTCCGGCAACTGTTGTGTATGTGTCCACATCGACACCCTAGTCGGCACATGAACTAGCTTGAAGTGGCTTGACTTGCTCTTCCACACGTCTCCTGGATGACCGTCGATGAGCTGAAGGAAGAATAGTGTGTCGTTATGACGGGAGCGATCATCTTTTGGCCACGTAGTGAACTCCTGGTTCGTTGGCATCAAAGGAGACGCGACATCGTGGGTCAGAAGAAGTGTTTGTGTGTTAACGTGCAGTAATTGGATAACATCATCGTGGTTAACTGCTCGTCCGCGACCAGCCTCGGGAAGTGCCTTTGTTGGAACAATTTGCCAATTGTTGTTGGCATCATCATGCCCGTAGCCTGTCACTTGTTGGCCTGGCCACACGTCAATCACTACCTTCACGGATATCAATGCGCCGCACCTTGAGTACTGATACGCCCGTCATCATATTGAAGAGGATATCTTTCAGGGTGTGAGTGCAAAAAGACCTTGGTATCCTTGTGCTTCATTGTGACAATGTCGTAGTAATGGAGATCTGTGAAGGAACATTGGGACAAGAGAGAAAATCCGAGGTTCATCACTGACCTTGACTGTTAACCAGTAATTCGTTGCCAATGAGGGTTTCCTGGAAAGCGGGGCTCATGAACGTATCACCGGGGCCAGAATGTATCAAAATAGCAAAGTGAACGTAAAAGAATGAGAGGTAAATGATGAATGGAATGACGATTAAGCCGATTGCGCGGGCCCCAAAATGTTTCCAGAAGTATTCCTAAAAATTTCAGCTTAGGAGATGGCTCGTACTGACTGACCGACTACAAACCATAGTTTGACCCTTGCGATAATCCAAGATACCCCATAAATCGATCAAGACAGCAATTCCAATAGTGAAGACCGTCAGGATGCCGTTGACTTTGGAACCCCAAGTACAGGCCATGAAGAATCCGGTGGCGATGAGCCAGCTCCACCACTCCACTGAAAACTCCCTGTGGCAAGATGAGCATAAATGTGTGTGCAACACGGTAGACTTACCAGTAACGCAATTTACGGAAACGTATATACGAGTAAATTGTGAGGGCCATGAAGAATATGAAAATGGCATCGAGAAGAATGAGTCGAGATTGTGAAACGTGTGCATTATCTGTATTGAAACTCATAAATATTGATTCGCAAAAGATGCAGGAAAGACGAACGTACCGAAGAGGACAATCATTGCGGAGAATGCAGCGACAATGGTGGAATATCCTGTCTCTTTCATGATGGCATACACCAAGGGGACGGTTAGACTGCTGAGAATGGCCGGTAAAGCACGCATTCCAACGTAGGGAACGTGGTTCTCAGAGTAGCTGTCTCCAATGTTCTCGAATGAAAAGTGACCATCGAAGCCCACAAACCATCCCGCCAACCCAAACAAAAGTTTTGCAAACGGTGGGTGTACATCGAAATAATACTGCCGCACGATGTAATAAGACGCGAATTTGCCAAAGTGGACCTCATCAAAGCTGGTGGCCGTGTGAGTTCGGGACTGTGAGGAAAGTTAAGGAGATGTTCGCCCACACTACTTGGTCTGGTTGGTTGATTTTGTAGAAGCGTAGCATGAAGGCGACGGCAGTGAGGACACCCACTACTGCGATACTTGCTTGTGGGGTGTCAAAGGCCTGCTCGAACGCGCTCCGAGTGTGCTGCAGAGCGAGGATGTTCAGATGACACGTCAGCGTCAGGAGTGCGGGCTACAGCACTCACTCGATTACCATACACCGCGTCCATGTGGTCCTCGTCATCCTGGTCATAGCTTTCTGCTCGTGTGGGAGCACCAATTGGCTTTCGTTGTCGTATTTTGCTGGGGCTCGCCATGGCGGCCTTGTGTATGAGTGTCAATGATGATAATAGTCAGAAGAAGCAGTTGAAACGGAACATTCAAATTTGAATGATCACGTGATCCAGAAACTGGCGATGCAATTGCAGAACATTGATTAATCCGACCATTATCGATTATCACTGAACAGACAGGCATGGTAACTACATGAAGTCGTAAAGAAGAATGTGATTTCGTTCCATGTCGAATAAAAACATATCCTTCTTCGTTCGCATAATACTTAATTGGATTAATCTTGAATTTGAACCTTGATAGCACCCTGCGTGGGATCCGCTGCGAGATGGAATGCAGACACCGCATCATCAAGCTTGAACCGATGGGTGACTAGAGGCTTCAGGTTGATAAGACCACCCGCTACCAGTCGAATCGCTTTGGGGTACTTAGGTGGTCCGGTGAGTGATGGTAGTCGAACAAGAATAAAGTCACATCCTTACCTGGTTTGCATAACGGTACTGAAAGCTGAGATCGATTTCATTCGCACTGAGATGCATGAAAGGGAACTACAGTGGTCAATGTATAGATTGTGGAGATCAAACGATGTAAATATTACCACTTGTTCGTTTTTGCCGACTCCAATGATAAAGACCTTTCCACCAAATTGTGCAGACTGCGAATTATTTAGCTGCGTGTTACTCTAAAAAATTGTCTCTACTCACATAGATAGCAGTGTGTATACTATTCTCGATACCTGAACATTCGAGCGCAATCTTGATAGGACCCTCGGCAGCCGCTTTGATCTTCTCAGCAGACTCTTTTGGCGTCGCTCCACGTTCGATCAGCACTGTTCGCACACCAGGAACTAGTTTCCTCGCTAGATCAAGACGGTTCTGGAATAGGTCGGTAATAACGATGGGCTCTGCACCTGCCGCCCTAGCAGACAGCAGGGAAACCAAACCGATTGGTCCAGCACCGCTGAAGAGATGTAAGATATTAGTAAATACGGATCCGAATCACGAAGTTGATGCACCAAATGAGAGTGGAGTCACCAAGACGAAGGCCACTGCGCTCAATGCCAGCTAGCGCAACGGCTAGTGGCTCGCACAAGGAGCCTTCCTCAAATGAGACCGAATCGGGCAGACGATGAAGCCATTCAGCGGGGTGGAGATGCCATCGAGCGAGCGTCCCTGACACAACGGAGGGTTAACGATTACCTCCGGTTCACGACACTCGACGCACCGTGGAAGGGCGGGGTCGAGAAGAAGACTACGTCAGGACCTGCATATTCTCTGTGTCAGCATCCAGGAATGTGCCTCACACACATCGAACAGTGGTGTAAACACGCACATGCATTGTATCTGCCGATCCTGCAGTAGTCACAAGATGGCTTGGAGCAGGGTACACCCGCCTCGATCGCGACGCGATCACCTGTTTTCCACTGAGTGACACCTTGCCCCACCTCCACGACTTCCCCAGCGGACTCGTGGCCGGAGCCGCACTAAAGCGGGATTCAATAATTATCCTCCTGCGAACGAGAACGACAGCCTTACTTCGTCCGTCACCACCATGGAATCACCGACACGGCCATGCTTCCAGAAATGCACGTCACTCCTGTGAATCGATAGCCGGCGTAGATTCGAGTGCGCAAAATGTCACTAGAGTTGTTTTGACGTACCCACAAATTCCTGTAGCACGGACATGCAGCAAGACCTGACCAGGGCCAGGTTTGGGGCGCGGTTTCTCGACGAGATGAATTTCATGGCCAGGGTTGTAGAAAGCTGCGATATTGGCATCCGGAGAAGGAGTCTCATTTGGTCCTAGGACACGAAAGGCGGGGTCATCAAGAACTTTGCGAGGATTATAGATTTCTGCGAAACCACTGTCCGGCATGGCAGGAACTGAAGATGCTCGCTGATGAGCAATCGTGGACTTTAGTACGTACTTGGCGGTACTGGTCAGCAGACACGACACGGGCCGGAGCTTGATGGGACATCGATCCACAAAAATCACTAGGCCGCATCTGCCCCTCTAGATAAATCAGGTGTGGTCCAGAGCTCATAAAAATGACAGTGCTTCCCAGGGACTGGACCTTAACGTATTGAATCTCTGAATGAATTGTCTATATCGCGATTTCTGGCACGACTCGGAACGAGTCGCTTGAAAGTTTCACCGTGAACAGGACAGCTGCCGAGCAGGTCATTTGATATCAGGGCACAGGGGACTAATGAGCGCTGAGCGCTGAGCCTCGACCCATGCCCATGACTCAAATTAATCAACACCCTGGGAAGGGGAAGCAGGTACAACCATACTTCCAAATAAGTTTGGGACCCGTGCCGCCATGATTCCGTCCGGTTTCTATCATAAGGTTAGTTGGGTGGCCTAGGCAATATAAAAGCATAAGAAACATCACAAAACAGACTTTATGACTTCACTCAGAAATACTGAATGGAAAGATATGCTGCAGAGTTGTGCACAAGAAGCGATGCGCATGTGAACCTTTCACAGAGTGAGGTCGCGCCCAGCACCGCCCCCCGTTATTAATTCTCGCGAATTATAGATACTCAATGAGAAATCTCATCGACATTTCCTGCAGGCAATTGCAATATTTCTATTGCAACAAATCTACTTTAGTGGGTTTGACTTTGACAATTCATGAGGAAGCAACCATGATACGCTGTGGTAGTTCGAATTTTGCGGCACACGAATCAAAGAGATCCGTCTTTGCACTGAGGTCCGCTACCATTGGGTGTGAGGGGTATTGGGTGGACAGTCGACTGCAAAGGAGGAGATTCTTGAGGATATACCCTGCAGACAGGCGATCGATGCAAATTGACTCACCTCCAAAGCTCTTCAGCTTCACTGCGTTTCCCCGCACCAAGACCAGCGGCGACAGTCATACCAGCGAGGACATCATCTAATCCCCGGTCAGTTTGTGCACGCGACAATATACTCTCCGCCTCTTCCAAATCGCTCCGTGCAGCTGCCAATTCGCCACGCAAAATGCGAACCACCCCCCTTCCGACGAGCAGGGCAGCCGAAGACACAGAGGGGTTGGCCAACTGTTCGGTGTAGAAGGAAATGGCCGAGGCATACGGCTCTCCTGTCCACGAGTATAGTAGTTTGGGTGAAGAATGAATATTGGAATAAAACTTACCACTTGTTCCCTGGGCACCGGTGGCCAGTGAGATCGCAGCTTCCGATAGCTGTAGAACAAGAGCATCCGGATTGGCTTGTGTTGCTGTCGACAATATTTTTCGAGCGATATTTGGTCGGGAGAGAGACAAGTATAGATGAATAAGGACAGCAGACCTACGAAAAGCTCAGGAGAACTTGATGAAATACAACAAAAGGGCTCACGATTCATTACCGATGGCGGCTGATTCACGCAGTGTCTCGAGAGCTTCTTCGACTTCACCCGCACGGATGAACGCTGTAGCTGCTAACACAGTAACCATCTCCGTTTCCCATTCCCCGGTGTCTGCATCTTCAGCATCGATTTCTACGCAAAGGTCGCGCAAGAGTTCGAGACCTTCCTCGCCTTGTGCCAGAGCAGCAACGGCGCGAAGCGCGACATTCTCTGACTCGTTTGGGATCAAGGCAAGAGCGGAAGCTGAGTCACCAGATGCCAGGTGAGCACGGGCCTTGTAAAGAATAATCGGGATATAGTCTGGGGATGAGGGTTCTGGGTTCGGTGTTTGGATGAGCGCGGGATATGCGCCGAGGGTGAACTGTTGTTTGACATGATAAAGTTCAGACGAATCCATCGTTCGTCGGATTTCGACGCTCCGGAAGAGAACACGTCCACGGAGGCGGGATAACCGTGCGAACAAAGAACAATGTTATTACATAATATCCATTTGGAAATTCACCACCGTTCTTCCGCCGGCTGATATGATGCTGCTTATTACCGAAACTCTCTCACCCACCAGTTTGGTAGGTTTTTCTTTCGCGAGCCAACAGCCTCCTGACAGCAGCGCAATTACATCAATACTAAGCGATCTGTGGGGGCTTGACTCAATTTCATGACGCAAAGCGAGTCGACCCTAGGGCCTAGCGCACGACAGACTCGGAGGTTCTCGTACGTCACTAACCGTTAGCCCCGGAACGGTTACCGATTTAGAATGATAGTATGGAAGTTTGTTCCATGGCACCCGTGCGACGGCAGCGTACGGTGTCATTTCATATCTTGCAGGAACTTGCTTGAACTAACTGGCAGCATATCCACGGCCCTTTCACATCGATCAATCCAGGACGGCTTGAATGGTTGTCGCCGGGTGCGTCAACTTGAAGGCACATTGCCTTCGTCAAATGGTCAGCGCAAATTCGGCTATCATTACGCTATCCGAATGAGAACAAAAGGGGGATGCTTGTCCCAAATCAAAATGCAAAGGTGGGCGTTGTTCGGTTTATCATTTAGCGGCGCCATGTTTGTAACTGTCCCTTTCTTGGTAGCACCTAGTTCCCGTGGGCTATAAGTAGCAGTGGAGAGAACCCGTACCTTCTCTTTGCCCCCGCCCACCATCATCCATGTCTGCCCTTAACCGAACCTTTTCGTCACGATTCTCCACCAAGAGCCAGTCTGTATGTATCTTACATCTCATGCTTTGCGCCAACTCATTTTTGTCAGAATGGCAATGCGTCGCCCGTCGCTGAATCCGTTCCAACTCTCTCGTCGAGCGAATCAGGCGCGGACAAGGCCCTTGGAGCCATCAAAGACCTCGTATGTATATGTTCGTCAAAGCTACTGCAGCACTCTAATATCATTGCAGATGAAGCGCGCCGCCGAGGACATAAATGAATCCAGCATTGTGGGTCCTTCACTTGGAACTTGAGGAGCCAGTCTGATATCCCTTACAGTCTGCTGTCCTCGACCTTATCGAGCACTCGGGTGCTATGGACGACCGAAAGATGTTGGTGAGTTTCTGAACAAATTTTGTTGTTGATATCTTGTAACAAGGTTCTCTTGTTGTCGATTAGCTTGAGAATCTGCTGTCTTTCATGTCCAACCACCCCTCTGGCGTAATTCAAGACCTTCTACAGAACTTTGTTGTCAAGCTTTGTGAGTGCTCATATGTAATGCATAGGCTTGCTGTTCACGCTTGTATTAGTGTACAATGATCTCCCTCATCCTCCTTCGACATCCTGTGGCCCCACGTATGCATTCCGCACTGCGGACGGGTCTAACAACAACCCTGATTGCCCTGATTTGGGCAAGGCCGGGACGCCATATGCACGTTCCGTGCAACAGGGCAACCCTCTTCCAAAGAATCAGCTGCCTGATGCTGGTCTAGTATTTGACACTTTACTTCGCCGGGATGAGGTGACATCTTATTGACATCAGAACATTTTGTCGAAGTTGATGACATTTCCAGTTCCGAAAACATCCTGCTGGTTTATCATCTTTGATGTTTTCATTTGCTGCCCTTGTTATCCACAGCGTCTTCCGAACTGATCACAGGAATGTGAACAACAACTTGACTTCCGGTTATGTTGACCTCGCTCCCTTGTATGGTAACGATCAAGCCATGCAAGACAAGGTATTGTTTCCACCCTCTGTCTATACAGGTACCTTGACATGCAATCCAGATCCGAATCAAAGATGGTCGAGGCTGTCTCCATCCCGACACTTTTGCTGAAGATCGTTTGCTTTTGCTTCCCCCTGCTACCGCAGTGATTCTTGTTCTGTTCAACCGTAACCACAACGTAAGTTTATAAATATTCAAGGCCTAGACATCCTAACCAGGTGGAATCAGTACATTGCGCGTCGTCTTTTGGAAATCAACGAGCGAGGAACCTGGGTTGATCCGTCCTCGCAGCCCTCCTCCAACTTGGGGCAGCAAGACGAGGGTTTGTGGACGCTACTCTCTTGATAGTTACTGACTGAAATTATTATTATTCCACCACAGAAATCTTCCAGATTGCCCGCCTTTGCAATTGCGCCTGGTTTGCTGCAGTCGTGTTCTCTGACTACTTTTCTGCAATCCTCGGCCTTGTTCGGAAAGGCTCTAATTGGTGCTTGGAACCATTTGGAGAAATGCGTTCAGCAGATCACCAGTTGGTCGAGCGTGGGCGCGGGAACGCATGTAGTGTCGAGGTTCGTGAACTTAATGCTGGCGTTACAATAGTAGAGCTAAAAACTTTCGATAGTTCAACTGCTTGTACAGATGGCATGCTACCATGTCCCTTGAAGACGAGAAGTGGATCGGGCGCCAGTTTGGAGCGCTCTTCCCTGGCCAGGACCCTGAGAACATCACGGTAGCAGATTTCTACAAGACTGCGGCCAAACTCGAGGCATCTGAGCCTGGAGTCGAGCATTGGACGTTTAATAAGTGAGTTTGAAGAGTAATTCTCGTTTATTTACATTTAACTGACACCAACTAATAGCTTACAACGCCAAGATGGTCGTTTCAAAGACTCGGATCTCGCACAGATTTTGCAGGACTCGTGTGTGACTTCCGTCGCAATATCAACAGTAGCTGATTATATATCTCTAGGACATCTCATCATGCTGCTTCTTTTGGTGCCCGGGGTACACCAGGCATCATGAAAGTGAACGAAGTTATGGGTATTGAAGCTAACCGTAGGTGGGGTGTTTGCTCGCTCAACGACTTCCGAAAATTCTTGGGGCTAAAAAGTATGTGTCTGCTTCATTCGGCTTCGCTCAATTGCTAACGAGATATACGTTAAGCGTACTCGAGCTTTGAAGAGTGGAACCCAGACAAAGAGGTTGCGACGGCAGCTGAGAAACTTTACGGACATATTGACAACTTGGAGTTGTATGTCGGTCTCCAAGCTGAGGACACAAAGCCCGTGAGAGAAGGTGCAGGCCTATGCCCTGGCTACACTATCTCTCGTGCTATCCTCTCAGATGCAATCGCCCTTACTCGTGGCGATCGATTCTTCACTCACGATTTCACCCCTCACAACATGACGGCGTGGGGCTTTGCCGACTGTCAGCGTGATCCCAATGCTTGGGGCTTCGGTTCCACTCTTGGGCGACTTTTCCTTCGTACTCTTCCAAACGACTATGACGTGAAGTCGGTGTATACCTGGTTCCCCCTGATGCAACCACAGGAGATGGAGAAGTATTTGAAAGACCTAGGCAAACAAGATGATTATTCCGTGGAACGTCCGGTGCAGCGTGTCCCACCAACCACAGTTTCTGGCTATGTTGAAGTCGGAGAGGTCCTCAGAGATGGGCAGAGCTTCACTGCGATGTGCCAGGAGCGTGCTAATGAAGTCATCAAAGGCAGCGGGTGATTCTTATTCGTTTTCTTTTTGCAACATACATCTCTGATGCTTATGCACCCTTAGGTTCTTCTCCGCGTCCTCCGAGGCGACTCAAGTACAAAAGGAATTCATAGGCGCACTAGCTCCATCGCCTGAGGCTATCGAAAAGATTGGGCAGTACTTCTACAACAAAACTGCCGAATTGATTTCGACTGTCTCATGCCCGTTGATCAATTCGAACACCAAGAGCGTGAACATCGTCGATATTTTGAAACTCGTCCCTGTCCATTGGGCCGCCTCAGAAATCGTGCGTGGATACTGCATGGAGACGATGACACTGTTTCCTCACGGCTGTTTCTTTCAGGCTGGCATACCACTCAAGGATAAACCACATCATACCGGCGGTGTCTATACTCCCCTGGAACTGTACGGTATTCTTGGTGAAATTTACCAGTAAGGATGCACATAGTGAACACTATTGTATGCGACTGACCAATTCGCAGATTCGTCTTCCTCGACGTCGAGCCTGCTAACTATATGGTCACCCGACGAAAGGTCCAGGGATACGTCGAGGAGCTGTCCCATCATATTAAGGCCGCTTCCTTCGGCGTTGCCGGGTCTCGGGTGAGTAGTTTGCTTGCATGAGATCAGGGCTCCAAAACTTGTCTCCTCTACAGATGTCCATAGCTGGAATCATAGGAACCATCTTTGGCAGGAAGAAGAACAACCACAATGAACTCTTGAAACGACTGTTCGATCTCGGGCATTCTAACGAACAGATCGTTAACGAGATCCTGGCTCTTTTGGTTGGCACGACCGTAGAGATATCACTAGGCAGGTGTGAACCTTAATGTTGCCCGCAGGTGTACTAACCATTCAATGTGTAGCCTTGACAAACGTTGTGAACCTCATTCTCGACTCCGAAGAGCATGCAACCTTCCGTACCCAAGCGCAAAGCGTCGACGCAAAGGATGTGACTGGTCTTGAGGCGTATGTTATCGAAGCGTTAAGTGAGTGCAACTTGTTGTGCAAGGAACAAATTCTTGACCCTCCTGGATAGGGATCGATCCTCCTTTCGCGGGAAGGAGCTACGTCGCTGCGAAAGACCACGCTGTTGGCTCCCTCACGGTCCAGAAAGGTGAACGCCTCTACTTGGATGTTGCTGGTGCTGGTATGAGCGTGAGTGGATTGTATTTAATTTATGCTACCCTGTTTTGATCTCGTGACAGGAGGAGGCCTTCCCCAACCCCACCACATTCGACGCAACTCGTGCGCCACCCGAACGGTATCTCCGAGCGGATGTTGCCTTTAAGGTCGTCGGGGCTGACATTGCGCCTAAATTTGTCACTCATGTGCTTCGGAGCATCCTTTCCCTCAAAAACGTGAGGCGTGGACCTGGTCAGTCGGGGGTGCTCCAACGATACTGCGATAGTTCCTTCAAGGATTGTCGCTATATTTACCTGGATGCCCAGCAGCTACGCAGCCCCTGGCCAACGAAGTTGGTTATTTTGTACGATTCTCCTTCCGCAACTGCTTGAAGGGCCGCAGGGCGGAATACCCATACCAATGTACTGGTGATCTATGTCTAGTTTTGATGATATTGATACACGTGTTTGCGCCGCAATGATATACGATTGTACAACGTTCATTGGCCCTATAGTTGGCAGACGAGAGGCAGACTATTTTATCATGCGTGCCTGCGATAACAAGTGGCGGTTTTCACGTGCTTGATAAGACGTAGCCAAGTCGGTGCACTAAGGACCGGGCGCCGTGACATTAATGATACAGCATTTGGGTGTCACACGACCAGCTGTGTGCGCATTTAAGCCAGGCCGCATGGGTGACGCCAGCCTCGCTTCCCAACGCACTCGACGCATGCCACTTGGACTGACTGGCTTTCTCTCTCTGTTTGCATCTAACTGATTCTAAAGGTCCGCTCTTGCACTGTGGTATTTAGGTCCCGAGCTATGGCTTACTCGTCCTCCATGTGCCTAGCGCACAAATCGAGACACCACAATGTCAGACATTCATTTGTTGGTACTCATCCACGGCATGTGGGGCAACCCGAACCATCTTGCTGAGATGGACAGGATAATCCGCGAAGTCAAAGACACCGACTCTGATGGACCGCAGCTTGCGGTCTTGGTGGCGAAAACGAACAGCGACGAATCAACATATGACGGGATTGACTGGGGAGGCGAGAGGGTTGCTCAGGAGGTGAGACGTCTCCTTGCCAGGCCCCCCTTCACACGCTTCACCTCCTCGTAGATCCTGGAGGAAATCGAGGAGTATGAGAAGCAGGGGAAGAACGTCACACGCTTCTCGGTAACCGGCTACAGCCTAGGCGGCCTAGTCGCACGATACGTCATTGGGTATGCGTTCCTCCTTTTCACGATGCTGCACGACGCGCTGAGGTAGCATCTTTCAGAATTTTGCACCAAAACAAGTTCTTTGAGAAAGTGATACCCGTCAATTTCAACGCCATAGCGACACCACACATTGGGATACCCAGATTTCCTTCCACCTTTTCCGCGTTTGCGAATTATATCGGTCCGAGGCTTTTGTCTCGCACAGGTGAACAGTTTTTCTGTGTCGACAAGTGGTCTCCGAAAGGTAGACCCCTCGTGGACATTCTCGCCGATCCAGGTCAGTGTGTCTCGTTCCTTCTCACTGCACCCCAATCTGAATCTGCACATAGATCACATTTTTTATCAAGCCCTCATTCTCTTTCCTAACATAAGGATCTATGCAAACGCGTAAGCCGAGACACACTCAACGTGTAACGCGATGTTGACTTTCTCTTGCAGTGTCCATGACACCACGGTACCATATATTACTGCTGCGATAGAGGAAAATGATTCATTTGCAGAGCATGAGACGAACGGCATTGAAATGTACGTGTTGTCGTTCTTTGACTCTTCAAGTACTCAATGTTCCCCAGAGAGTTTCATGACGAATACAAACATGTGATCAAGTCGTATGCAGTGTCATCCTCTCCCCCACCGCCTCGAGTGCGGAAAAGAACGAGCCTGTTCACCAAAATCCGAAACCTCACCCCTCCAGTACCACCAATGCTTCAGGGCGGTTTCCCTCTGAATTTAGTGAGCCCACCACACCTTTCTTCCTGTGTGCCCACATATATATATTTACTCATTGCCGTAGCTCGTGTACGCGCTCCTTCCGATAATAATGCCTACTTTCATTTCGCTTGTACTCCTCCGCCTCTCCATTTCATCCCACAAGTCAAGGGCTCGCCTTCAGACCCTTGCGGTTGATTGGTCGAACAAGGATGTACTTGCCAATATTGTTGGAGAGCTGGAAAGCAAGGTTGAAAGCGTTATACTCGACGTGTACGAGAATTCCGAGGTTACGCCTTCTCTGTCTAGTGAAGATCAGATCGATGGTGATCTGACAGTGCCGGAGGGGTTGAATGGCAGTTTGGAATTGAAGCCTTCACCATACCAGGCTTTGCTTAGCCCTGTACAACGTCGCTGCATTCAAAACCTGAACAAAATACCTCAGCTGCAGAAAGAGCGTGCATTTTTCACGGGTGTTCGAAACTCACATGCTATGATTGTATGTCGGGACATCAAGAACTTCAAGTTTCATCTGGAGGGCGAAGGTGTCCTACGACACTGGGCTGCCCAATTCGAGCTGTAGTAACTCAGCGGTCCTGTACAACATTTGTTCATAGCAAGTTCATAGTGTGCTTTTACCCAATTGGATATTCCTGGACCACGTTTTGATCGTGGGAATAATAAGGTCAGCCCGGATGCAGCTTCCGGTTTCCGGATCGAGCAATATTTTCCTGATTAGTGTAAGGGTTTTGTTGCCACTGTTTCAGGTTTCAAGTGTGTGCGATTGCGGGTTCCACGATACGATATGGTCGCCCCTCGACACTTGGTTGTTTGATCATCGCTCTCGGTGTTAACTTCCTCTGCATGGCGAAGCTTCATCATGTCACTTTTTCTTTCTTTCACCTCATAACGAACCAAGCTCTTGCCTGAGGCGACCGTGAAAGTGATGACTTTAGCAAAGCATAGCTGCAAGGCTGACTCGGGGACGCTTTGGCAAGCTGTCAATAGAGACCACGTTGGTCACTGCGACGACACCTGCACCAGGGTTGCAGCGTTTCGATTAAATGTGAGGATGTGTAACATTTGAGAGCAGTGTATGTACAAATGAGATGTTTCAGCATTGGACGATCAATTGAGTATCCTAAAAGAAGGAACGACTGTCTTCCCCTAGGGTCTGCCTACGTGTTCTGTTCAGTCTTTTGTCGGCATTGATTATGTGTGCTGTTTCGACTTTCTGGGTCCAGGACCGCCCGGATGACCTTTCTATCTACTGCCAGGGGAGCAAATGGAAATGGACCACTAAAAATGCTTCCACTGAGTCTTGACTGGCATACCCACAAAAGGCCATTTCTCCGCCCTATCACCACGAACAACCACACATTTTTTAATTGTGCAACTCCGTATTGTTTGTCTTGGTTGAGTGGATACCAGCTTGTGGCAGGCGTAACGGTAACGACTCGCGTTGCTCATTGAAGGCGGGCCGAGACGCCGAGGAACAAAGGAATTGCCGGAAACGCGATCGACCACGATGCCTCGCTTTGGCACGTCCTCCGAGATTATAAAGAGGGATCCTCTTCCACAGGGAATGCGAGGATCGATTACTTTCTCCCAAACCACGAACTATCTATCACTGCACTGCTGTGACGAGTCACATCAACAATGCCTCCTACCCGACGACGACGACAACTTTGCGCTCTAGGGAGTCTTGCGCTCCTCGGGCATGCGAACAATCCAACTAGTGAGTCCCACACAGTCGATCAGCCCAAGGATGCGATACTAACAGTGACACTCGCCTCGGCGCAGAGGTGGTCGCGGAACTTGCTTATAGAGCTGACGACGCGCAGGGAGAGGATGGTCAAAAGGATGCTGACACCCCGCTCGAAGTACAGTTCGACGAGTTCATGGACGGAGGTATCGTGTTTTAAATTCACATCTCTGGGTGCGATGCGATGATGTGCATAACTTTGCCAGTGAACTCCCGAGGGAAAGGCACGAAGATTAGGCAGAGGAAGACGTCGACCGAACAAGCTGCCGCCGTCCTGCTCATCACCGTAGTTCTTTTCTTTTCTTTTTATGGATTAGTAAACTTACGGAGAGGAATAACTTCCAGGTTCAAAAGGGATACGTCGAACTGACTGCTAAAGCAGACGATCCTCGCGCTATTGACGTGATAAAGATACTTCCAACGGCAAAGAGAATGTTGGTAGTGTCATATCTGACAAAATGATTCTCGCTCAACTGCATGGACAGACTTGCAACATTCCTTCCAAAGCTGAGGGGATACGGAGACATCCCATACGACCATCAATATCGCGGAGCCATAGCGCTGGCTAAACGTCATTTCTTCCCGAATGGAAAGGCTCCTACAAAGAAAGAGGTGTGGAATGTCATCTTTAATACGAACAACTTCACTCATGGCTTGGTGACAGTTGATGGCATTACTGCTGCAGTCTTACCAGGAGAAGAGAGAGCTACGTTTGCAATCTCAGACACAACCTCGACTGACCCAGGCTCTGGGGATCCAAACGAGCATGGCATCCCTCGACGGCTTGTCACACACAAAGACAGCGAGCAGTGAAACCACTCCAAGTGACCATCAGCCTGCTTGCTCCGACGCAGTGGAGATGACTGGCCAATCCAACTCTGCAAGCGGGGTTGAGCTGCCGAACGATGTTGAGATCGAGGTTGAACCTACTACCCCGGTGGCTTCCGAGGCAGATCCAGATGTGTGCGTGTCCATGGCTCTCCGACAACTAGAACGTGCTTATGCTTTCAGCAGTCATGATGACTACCATGACGCGGTCTCTGAACATCAGGCTAAACTTACTCGGCTTGTGATCGCCACCCCGTAAGTCAATGTCTGGGCTGATATGCTTGATCTGATTGTTCCATCTTTGGGCTTAGGGTCGCGCCGAGATCCTTTAATCCTTACATGACGCCCGTGTCAAATCCTCGTCACGTAGACCAAGCCACAGATACACCTTTTTTCAACACATCACCGACTCCCGCGAGTAGTAGTACTGATGTCGAGACCGCTCTCAAGGAAGACGGCCTGGAATTGGACGAAGGCGCAAGAGATCTACTGCAGACTACAGCTAGATATCAGGGTACATTGGAGTACTGGTACAACGCGTTCATGACGGCTTGTCGGAAGGTAAGGGTCTTACTTTGAGGGGAAGTCGTTGCTGACATTATGTCCATTCAGATCACCTCCTTGGAGGGAGAAAAGGAGGAGATACATAGGAAATTCGACACTACCAAGAAGAAACTTGACGAAACCGAGCAACTTCTCTGTGAGGCCAACGCAGACAGGTTGAGTTTGAAGCGGACTGTACATCGACTTGGTGGTTTGATCGCGGCATTCACTGGACAGTGTCAAAAGGAGATAGCCACCCACAATCTCGATGAGCTTCAAATTTAAAGGCTGATCTTTGTAGGAACCAAATTTTCAAGTTGTAATATAGCTATAGTCTACATCATCTCCCCGTACTGAAATTTCACCTGTACCATAACCGTTCCTTTTCTCACTATCTTGCGCACCGCGGAACCGTATGAAGTATAGATAGAGGTGATAAGCATTGAATCAAACTGATATTACAATAAAGTAGTAATGATACAAACATTAGAGTGGTAATACAGACAGCAACTTAATAGAAAAGAAGTCAGGAAGTGAGCGATTATAATGTGCAGCGTCCTTTGAGAAGTAGATTAATGGTCTATGATGAAAAGATTACGGCCTGAGAGGAAAATGAAATGAGCGCCCAGCGCCATCTAGATACGATTTCGGAATCATGGACATCATCAGCAAGGGACAATGGCAGGGCTAGCGGAACATGATGCTGCGACGACGGGACGTGACGAGGACAAAGTCTTTTGGAAGGATGGAGGTCCGTTGGTGCCTACGGGTTACTCTGGTAACACGCTTCCATACTTGGATGACCTGTCGTTCGATGAACTTTGAGCAGGACGTGCGCGTCTTGCGCCTGTGTTAGATTATATTGATCAGTTGACGAGGACAACGGACAAGATTCATGGATCGCCTACATTGGTTTCGACTCCACAATCCAGGGCTCGGGAAGGTGTGAAACGTGGTAAGCACGGTAGGGAGCAGTGACAGCCATGGATGATGATGATGATGACATTGTGGAATCGTCTCAGACGAGTGAAAAGAACGGACAGCCTGCGGAGCTCAGCTCTCGGAGATCGTTGGCAGTGGTTGGACGGGCACGGTGGCAAACGACGCGGGAGAAAATGCAGCGCGAGAGTCAAGTTCTTATAGGTTACTCATGACAATAGTCTGCGATCATGTTGAATTGGAAGCACGATGAGTATCATGGTCATGGCGATGTGGAAGCAAACGAAACAATAAGAGCCACATAACACTTTCCAACTTGGGATTAGACCATTATATTATGTAATGCTTCCTCGGTCCTCCGGTGTGCAAGGAGTGACGATGTGGCCAACTTGGAGCTGCTTGGCTCGTGTGACTGTCGGCCCGGCAAATGTGTGGGGGGACACGTTGTGGGTGGATGCGCAGTCTCATCAGGGCGCGGCGCGGTGACACAGCCACTTACCAACATAGCTCTCTCTGCGTCACTCGACATTTCAACGTTTGTTGCGGTGGACGTTGAACGCATGTTTTTGCTCAAATTCGCGCCCTAAACGGCCGCACAGTCAGACAGAGTCATTTTCTAGTTTGCTCCACGTTTCACGCTACGGTGGACCCAACCGAGTGCTTCCGTCGGACGACTCTCAAAACTTGATAGGCTCTAGCTAGACATGCATCCCATGAATCATCCACCATCGACACGGTCACCTCCGACCCACATCGAATCCTCTCGTCCCGACATCCCTCCCGCATCCCCCGGCGTCGCAACTAACGCGTCCCGCTTCCTCCTCTCCGTGCGAAAGTCCTTCGGTCCCCCCTCTTCCCCCCGAAGAAAGAACAACGTCAACCCGCCGGTCCGTCTTCCTACACTTCATGCACATTTCCCATCTCTCACATTACCCTCCGCCCAGCGAGGAGCCATGTATTCGACCCCTGAGGAGCGACACTCTCGCAACGCCTCACGTGCGGGTTTTTCGCGCCATCTCGACTCTCGCCCTACCATCGAGCAGATCGCAATGGGTCTCCATGTTTCACGCACACCCCATCTCAGACCCATCGCGGGCCCTTCTCTCCCCTCCCCTCCCCCGCGACGCAGTCTGAACGCTCCGGTCCACTCTTCTCGTGGCTCGTCCGACGATTTCCACGAGACATCCACGCCTTCCTCCCAATATCGCACGCACCGCAGCCTCCCCCCTCCGTCACGTTCCTCGATGAAAAAATCGGCCCCCTCGGTGTCAACCCTTACCCCATCGCCGCAGCAATGTTCAACATCCAAAGTTTCGCCATCAGTGTCCACCAACGGCCCCGTTTCACAAGCGCCATCGCGCCCATTATCGTCCTTGCGAATTCGCATGTCCAAATTTTTTCCAAGCTACCGGCCTCTTAGTTTACCTTCCTCGCTCGGTCGCGCGAGCTCCTTCACGTCCTCCGCTAGTGATAGCACCAGACCAACGACCCCACGAAAGGCCGTCCGATTCTCCGCGAATGTACTTGCAATAGAGGAGCGGTCACCGCCCTACTAGGTCCTCTCATGACATCATACATGCTATTGTGGCCTTGTGGGGCCTTCGAGGGTGTGACGAGCATTTTTTTTATTCGGATAGTACACGCATGGGACACGACACGTCATCAACTTTATATTTTTCGATATTTTATTCAAATGTAGCGCTTGAATTTGTTTTACGATGTTCGTTGGTAGAAATCGGTTAATACGCATGTCATCATCTTGTGTGGCTGTGAGATGTGACTCCAAATCTCGACTGCGCTCAACGTCTTCTTGTCTTCTGGTCTCGACAGCAACGCACACCCTCCATATCCTTTTTACGACCATATACGACCTCTCACTCCACACCACACCAAGCTTAGCGAGCCACCGCACCGTCCACTATGACAGTCGTAGACACAGAGTACTATGACCTGGTATGCAATCGAATCCTCCCGGGTGCTGCTTTTTACCTATTCTTGCCCCGGTAACCCTCGAAACCACAGCTGAGCGTCTCCGTCGATGTCAACGACACCGATTTGAAAAAGGCCTACCGCAAACAAGCGATGAAGGTTCGTAGTGGCATCTACATCGCTTGCTTTGGCGCTTAGTGATCTTCATACCTCGCGCCGATCTCGTCCGCCCTTCACCCCACTTTCCGCGTTCTATTAGTACCATCCGGATAAGAATCCTTCCCCAGATGCCGAGGAGAAGTTCAAAGATATAAGGCAAGTTGGTCACCACATCAAATAGAGGTATGAAATAGCTGTTGACGCGTGTGCCTCGTGTCCATAGCAAAGCTTATCAAGTTCTGTCCGATCCTGTAGGTGGCGGTTCGTTATCTACACTGGGCGGTACAAGGAAAACTGACACTTCTCCGGCACAGAATTTACGCGCGGTGTACGATAAGAATGGAAAGTCGATGGTAAGTCCTGTCTTGCAAAAGATTTGCATCGGTGTCCTCAAGAGCGGGACAGGCGGACAAGGAAACCAGCGATCTGGATGACGCCGCCATGTTCTTCGCCAATGTCTTTGGCGGAGAGCGGTTTAAAGAATACGTACGTTCTTCCGTTGCTCTCGGTCTGGTTCGTCTCAATATTTGCTAGATCGGGGAAATATCCCTGATGAAAGAGATGACTTCTGTAGCCCAGACAGTGGCCACCGACGAAGAGCGCGAAGAACTTGAAAAGGAAGGTATCATTCCGCCCTCTACGTCCGCTCAGGAAAAATTTCCGAGGCAACCCACGACACCTCCAACGGATTCTCTCTCGCCGAGTCAAGCAGCCAAGCAAATTGACAATTCCGCACTCACGCTCAAAGTCTCGGTCAGTAACGACGACACACCCAATCGCGCGTCCGCACCCGACTCCAAGAATGCATCAAGGAGCGTCCCCGCGTCGCCCTCGCAGGAGAGAGACAAAGATGCAAACATGGCATCCAGGAAACGCAATAGGTTGACGCCAGAGCAGAAAAAGAAGCTTCATGAAATTGAAGAAGAGCGAAAGAAGGCTCTGGAGGAACGTGTGAATACGCTCACGACCAAGTTGACCGATCGACTAAGGCCCTTGGTCGAAGCCAAACACCCTGGTGATGATGACGACCCAGAAACCATTGCATTCCGGGAAAAAGTTAGACTAGAGGCTGAGGATCTGAAGCTGGAGAGCTTTGGTGTCGAGGTGGGTTAATCTTTACCCCCCATGTAGTGTGTATTCAGCCCATGGGTCCTTGCGTTTAGTTGTTGCATGCCATTGGCACCGTCTACATCATGAAGGCCACTTCGTATCTGAAGTCGAAGAAGTTTCTTGGACTGTAAGTTGTTACGGTCTTGTGCACCTCCAAAGTTCACAGCGTTTCTAGTGGCGGCTTCTGGTCTCGAATGAAGGAAAAAGGTTCGGTGGCAAAGGATGCGTGGGGTGTTATTGGTAGCGCGTAAGCTTCTCAACAAGCAAACACGAAAAGGTCACTCACGAAACTCTGTGTGCGAACATCAGGCTTAGCGTCCAATCGCTGATGCAGGAGATGGAGAAGATGCAAGCTAAAGATGAAGTGAATGAAGAAATCTTGCATGCTATGGAAGAAGACATGACTGGCAAGGTATATATATTTCACACCACGTGCCTCGTAATGTATGACTACATTAATCACCTCGTGTTCACAGATCTTGCTGGCCTCTTGGCGGGGAACGCGTTTTGAAGTCGTGCAGGTGCTACGAGAGGCGAGTCTCGTCTCTACTTGAAAGATCGTTTGGTAGTCTGAACCTCGATCAGGTCGTGGATGCCGTCCTCAAAGATCGCGAAGCTTCTGACTCGGTACTTGTTAACCGTGCCAAGGTATGGCTGCTTAAATATAAATGGCGATAACTCTGGCTTCTTACTGAGGATCGGAAGGGCTTATTGATTATCGGGCGCATCTTCAAAAATGCAGTGCCGGATGAATCTGACGAAGAACGTCGAGAACTCGAACGGTATGTTGTAATGAGACAATACCCTCTGGCGAAGGCCTAACTTCTCATTCCCACGTTCAGTATTGTCGCCGAGGCTGCCGCTGGCAAGTCGAGACACCATTTGCGTACCCATGCAAGGGCACGAAGAGACGGTAAACATACGCCACCCAAAGAAACCACGGACCCAGTCGAAGACATAGAGGCTTCCCGCCCCTCCTTGTAAGACGCGATACCGAGTTTCTTTCATATATGTATTTCCGTCTCACTGATGCTGTACATTCCTATTTCTAATCTGCATGTGTCTCGAGATGCATCTGCCATTTGGATACAATCATATAGAGATTTGGCTTCTTGTACTTAGGGTATGGGTATTACTGTTACAACACCATCATCAACCGAGTGGCCCATCTGCCGAATACCACTTCACCATCCACCAGGGGTACCGAGAGTTCGTTCGTGTTCCTCTTTCACCTAGGAAAATATCATCGGTACCGCGTAAGGGCTATAACCAAGTGACCTTACCTCTGCGTAAAATTGATCACTGGCGAGAATAAGGAATCCTGTCTGTGCTAGACCTTTGGTTACTGACATGCACAGTTTATGAGCCTCTGTGCTCCGTGCAGCAATTGCAAACGCCGGTGTGTGATTCCCTCCCTGTGGTTGCGAAGGGATAGCTACGTTGTACGTGAAAGGATGAGCTGGATATCCACACAATAAAACCTAGCACCCCAATTCTCACCGAAAGCTGGATGCAGCGATGGCATCTCTAAAATATATATATTTAAACCAGTGAGTCTACCTTGTGGGTGTGTGCCTGAAGGTGATGCACTTGCCAAAAGAGACGTTACCCTATGGGGAAGTCGTAGTTTTGTCAGTTCGCATCAGATCAGTCATCCAGCTCCGGGGCGACCGGCAGAAAAGCTCACAAAATCTGTAGAAGCCCCGAAAGAGACTTGCTGTGCGTTCATCCCAAAACAACTAGTCATTGTCTGCGAGAAATATCTCCCTGGGAAGAATGTTGAGGAAGCATCGGATTGGCGGATTTGATGCAACATACCCAGGACAGCATTCTGTCGCAATTCGTAGTAGGCTTTGCTATCGGTGATCTTGAGACGGCATCCGGTCGCAGTAGATGCCCCACTTGATTCAGTCAAAAACACAATTCACGGGGCGAGTGACAACTTGAAACCTCACCTGAAGCACGCCCCGACTCTTTCCCTCAGACGTTGCAACTGAACGCGATCAGGAGCGCGGAGAAGCCAATGCATCTGAGCATAGTCGGGTATCACTGATAAAATAAAACGCGTCTATCGTCCGTCAGTCCAATCTGTGAGACCTTACCATTTATTCCACCCTTGCAGCCTTGGATGACACCGGTGACCCTGTGGTCAGGTTTCATTTGCTGACGGAGTACAGAGACGTTCGAGTATGCAAGGAATGCGGCGTCGAGGGCATTCGAGCCTTCCCATGGGGCGTTCCCGGCGTGAGCTCTAATTTCTCTGTGAATCTGAATAAAGTCCTACGTGTTCGACTTACGATTGGCCAAAATATTCGATGTCGACCGGTTGCATAGCCAAGCATGATCCTGTGGAAACGGAATCGGGGGCTCCTGTCGAAGGATGACACCTGCGCAGCATGGTCAGTGAATTTTACTAATCGGACAAGCTGCCACAGACATTATGCATGCGTCCATCCCGGCATAGCCGCCACGTTCAAGTAGTATGATTTTTCCACCGCCACTTTCCTCGCCTGATCGGATTGTATATTTTTAAATTCTGCTCTCTGCCACACCATCAAGTCCTGACTTACCGGGTGTTCCCAGTAGAACGACCTTGCCAGTGACGTTGTGAGCCAACAATGCGGATTTTATTGCGATGGCTACCCCGACGCCGCTCACAGCGATCAGATTATGACCACATGCATGCCCAATCAAGGGCAAAGCGTCCATCTCGGCGTTAACGCCAATGATTCTTCCTCCCTTACCGTGGGTGAACTCGGCTCTCCATGCAGTCTGGAGGCCGAGATAGTGGCGAGTCACGATAAAACCGTGACTTTCCATAAAGGTCGTCAGCGCATCATGTGCGTAACTGAGGAAGGGGTCATGTGGAACGGAACAATATTTAGTAATGAAGACGTACTATTCCTCAAACATGAGCTCGGGATGGTCTGCGACAAGACGTCTGCAAAATGTACAATTCTCATGTCAACGTCTACCTACCGTGGATGCCAAGACTCAGGGATCTCAGGGCGGGATCAATGGTATCTATTGTGGAAACGATGGTCGTCGTGAAACCGTACGGCGCGTCGAAGTGGGACATGGTCCCGGAGTAAGTGGGAGGGGGACCGAGGGATTGGATGGTTGGACTGGAGCAGAAGTCACAGCAAGATTCAAAGGATATGGGAATGCCATCATAGGTTGCCTGAGCGGGATTGTCAGGAAACGCGAGCATCCAAAAACGAGTAAACGGACAAGGACGCTGTCGAGGGTAAGGTCCGGTTTCTTGACCGACCGATCCGGTGTGTTATTGGTTGTACACGGTTGGTTCGCTGGACCCGGAGGAGGGGGAGGGTTCGGCATAAGGAAACGCCTCAAGGAAAAACAAGAGTTGTGTCCGTGGTTATCCAGCGGTGGAACATGCATTTGGATGATGGTGGTGTGAAGGGGAAAAGTGACGACAGGGACCTTTGCATGGAAAAAAAAATGGCGTTTATCAATGGTATTCAAGCGGGCGCCAGCTGCGCCAATCATAAGCTTTGCGCTGGCTGAGTACCCATCGCATCTCGTGTGATCCGAGCTCCGCAAAAAACGGACTTGTTATATAAGCGTACCCGCGGGGCTGGCTGGAAATTTAATCTACCTGTTCACGTCAAACCCTCCGATACTATCATGGCTGCCCCATCTCTTTCACCGGGAGAGTCCTTCCCGACCTTCGAGGCGTCCAGTCGGCCTCGTGTCCTCTTTGTCATAATAAGTGCTGTGGTTCGAAGCAGTTTCGCGTTTCACCGTAGAAATGATGGAGCAGAGACTCGCGCGAGGCGGGTCCAAGCACTCCGAGTCGAAAGCAGCGGATCGGGGTACTTGATTAAGGGACACACACTAGTGACTTGGATAGAACCTCTGGTCTGCGTGATGTGCCCCTGATGGCTTGGACTGTCCTGGTATCCCGTGGAGTTGACGCGGCCCTTTGATCAGTCGCCGTGACGTGAAAAGAGATACGGTACGTGCGTGTTCCTAGCAGCGAATGGGCAAATCAATCAATCGACATCCTTCATCATCGATGCATCCTTCGTTGACTTTCGATACATTCCACGGCGCTGCTACTTCATCTCGGCGTTATTTTTGTCGTAAAAGAGTCCGGAAACACTAGCATGTCGTCGTCCAACATGTGAAAAAGAGCACATGCCGGGGCCTGGCCGGGAATTGAACCCGGGACCTCCTCGAATTCGGTGCTAGTATAAAACAGCGACCCTAACAAGGAATCATACTACTAGACCACCAGGCCGATGTTCGCGAATGACTCCGTGCTCGTCGTGACAAACGTCGTCTACTTATTTCCGGGACCAAGGAAGGAGCTGGACCGGACCATGTCCAGGTAGCTCTAGACTCAAATTGATGATTAATATGTATATGATCCGGTACGTCTCTTTCCGGAGACAAAGGAATTCGTAGGATCGCGCAATTGAGTACTAGTAAGTACTTACAGAATGGCGTGTTGCCAAAAATGGATCCCTCCCTAAGCCCTCTGAATTCAACTTGTACAAACAACCAAATCAGGTTCTCAGTGCGGTAACGTTGTGACCGTCATCGTAAGCTTCAAGGCAGTTTGAGCCTGGCCAGTGTCGTCGACCAGCATGGCGTCGACCGTCACTTCTATTCATACAGACAATCTTGGCCAGATCTTTCAGAGACTCCGGAATCCTAGTCATGATGCTCGTCTCCAAGCTGCAGTTGATTTACGTCGCTACGTGAGTGTCCAGCGTCATGCGATTTAGCTGCCGCGCTCAATTTCCCGTAGGTCTCCACGACAGTAGTAGAAATGCCAAACGATGCTGCGGTGAAGCTATGGGACGACGACATCAACAAACGCATATTTGACCTGATGCACAGTCAGAACAACGTCGAGAGACTAGGGGGACTGCTAGCAATTGGTGCGCCTCTGTGTTTTGTCCCTTCACCGTGGTTACGCTTAAGCTAGAACATAGACCATCTTTTGGAGAACGACGGGGAAGACATCGTTGGATCAAAACGATACCTCTACAGGTTCTACAATTATGTGAAACAGCTCCTTCCAAGCCACGACGTCAACATCATGTTGGCAGCCTCAAAGACTCTAGGGCAGATAGCTGCCATTGGCGGTGCCGACTTTGGAGAAGGATTCATGGATCTTGAAGTGCCAGCTGCCGTGGAGCTTCTGCAGGGTCCGGAACCACCACGCTATGCCGGTGTGCTCATCTTGAAGGAATTGGCGCGCAACAGCGCGAACTACTTTCATTCTCACATCAGCCTTGTTTTCGACAAGATTCTTATCCCCCTGCGTGATTCCCGTGTCATGGTTCGGGAAGGCGCGGCTGAGCTCTTGGCGGCGTGTCTAGAAATTGTGGCAAATAGAGAGCGACAGACCCGGACGGCATACCTTATAAAGATTCTTCAGGATGCTCAGCTGGGACTAAAGATGGCACAGCCTGAAGTGATTCACGGATCCTTGCTCATGTATCGCGAGTTGCTGCTTCATGGGGACACGGTGAGTTGCACCGTTGTTTTTGATGGAGAACATGTGTGATTATTGGCTCATAGTTCATGCGAGAGTCGTTCCTTGACACGGCAGAGCAGATTCTCCGTTTCAAGTCGCATAGGGACAGTCTTGTGCGAAAAATGGTGATCACACTGATACCAACTCTAGCAGCGTACGAGACCCAGACATTCTCTGAGCATTACCTGCACAAGTCGATGGGACATCTTCTTACACAGCTCGAGAAACCAAATGAGCGTTCTTTTGGTGTGCATTGCTTGCACGATATCGCGTCAGGTTTGCTTACTAGATGACAGCGTTTATTGCTATTGGGCACACCGCAACCGCGGTGGGAAGTGATATGAAGCCATTTCTGGACCCTATCATGGCTCAGATCAAACTCGGACTGCAACAAAGAGGGTGCGTACATTTCACTGATTGCATTGTGGGTTCTCACGTCAAGGGCAGGAAAAAAAACGCACCCTCAGAAGAACCCATTTTTCAATGTGTTGGGATGCTGGCATCAGCTGTTGGGCCTAACCTCACGAAGCTACTGCATGATCAGCTAGACCTTTTCTTTGCATGTGGGCTGAGTGAGCCATTGCGGCAGGCGCTAGTAGCGATTGCCAGGAACATTCCGCCGTTATTGAAGACGATTCAAGACCGATTGCTGGACTTGCTCTCGATCATACTCATCGGACTACCATACAAGGTGATTGGTGCGCCCTCGTCGCTGGTGCGAGGGGATGCCATTGCCCATCCGCGTGACCTGTCTGGCACAAAGACCGGAAAGAGTCCTGAGTTGATTACGCTTGCACTCTCTACGCTGGGTTCGTTTGACTTTAGTGGTAAGACAAGTGGACACAATACCATAGAAATTATCTGAGAGCAGCGCAGGACACGTGTTGAACGAATTTGTTCGAAGCGCAGCACTGCCATACCTCGAGGACGACAATGCAGACGTGCGACGTGCGGGTGCACTGACCTGCTGTAGGCTGTTTGTGCGAGATCCGATCTGCTATCAGGCCAGCAGTCATGCCATCGAAATTATCAGCGACGTGCTGGACAAATTACTTACAGTTGGCATTGCGGATCCAGGTGAGCCGACAGTTTCATTGAAATATGCTACACTCGTTCTTGACATCGTTTACAGACCCAACCATCCGGCAGACCGTCCTTTCGTCGCTGCATGAACGCTTCGACAAACATCTCGCACAGGCTGAGAACGTTCGCTCTATCTTCATCTCCCTCAACGATGAGGTCTTCGAGAACCGTGTCACCGCTGTCAGCTTGATCGGTCGTCTCGCCAAACACAACCCCGCATATGTCATGCCATCACTGCGCAAGTCCCTCATACAACTCCTTACCGAACTGGAATATTCTACTGTCACGTGTGTATCCCCCCAGTTTCAGCATATCCAGCTCACACTTCTCTAGCCGCAACCGTGAGGACTGCACTCGCCTCCTCACTTTACTTGTCAGTGCTACCCAGAGGCTCATCAAACCATATGCCCTCCCCATCCTTCGCGTACTTATCCCCAAGGCCAACGACAGCAATCCAGCAGTCGCCGCCAATGTCTTGATGTGTCTTGGGGAGCTTGCGGCTGTTGGAGGCGAAGACGTTGCCCCTCACATCCCCGAGTTAATGCAGGTCATCATCTCCCGACTACAAGATCCAGCGCATGTCAAGAGGGACGCAGCCCTGCGCACCTTGGGACAGCTCTGCTCAAGCACGGGCTATGTCATATCTCCCTTGGTTGACTACCCTCAGCTTCTTCCCGTTCTAGGAAGGATTTTGAGAACAGAGTCTGGTTCATCTCGCCGCGAGGTCGTTCGGGAGGTCGTCAAGGTCTTGGGCATTCTTGGTGCACTAGACCCGTACAGACGCAAGGTAAGTCGCATCACTCTGCATCGGTACCTCGCGCTGAAGTCTGGTGTTAGACAAAGCCGGACGAAGATGGAGCTGTTGAGGGGACCCTCCCAGCTGTTACTGCAGCTGCCATCACCACCACGGGCTCCTTGACAGGCTCCGATGACTACTACCAAACTGTGGTCATCACGGCACTGTTGACGGTCTTGAGGGATCAGTCTATGAGTAATCATCACCATACCGTCATTGAAGCTATCATGAATATTTTCAAGACCCAAGGCTTGAAATGTGTCACTTTCTTACCACAGGTATTCATCTCTGGACAAGCTATGGTATGATGTCCGACTGACGTTTATGTCAGATCATCCCAGCATTCGCTGCTGTTGCACGTACTTCCACCGCCCGGCTGCAGGAGTTTCATTTGCAGCAACTCGCGATCCTGGTTGGAATCATCAAACAGCATGTGCGAAACTATACACCTGAAGTATTCAGGCTCGTGACCGACCTCTGGGAGAACACATCCCTCCAACTTCCCATAGTTTCGCTCGTCGAAGCACTGGGGAAAGCACTAGATGCCGAGTTTAGGCCGTTCCTACCTACCATCCTACCTCTTCTTCTCAAAGTCTTCGAAGGGGAGCTTACCGAGAAGAGAATGTCCACGCAAATCAAGATATTCGATTCCTTCCTCACTTTCGGTGCAAACATCGAGGAATACTTGCATCTTATCATCCCGATTATCGTCAAAGCGGCAGAGAGGCTAGATGCAACGACCATTCTTCGTAAACGTGCCATTCAGACGGTGGCTCATCTATCCCAACGCGTCAACTTTTCGGACCACGCTTCTCGAATTGTACACCCACTTGTTCGAGTTCTTGACGGTCAGAACAATGAGCTTCGGATGGCGGTAATGGATACATTATGTGCAATCGTAGTTCAGCTTGGCTCGGATTTCGCCATCTTTGTTCCCATGATTAACAAGGTATGTTTCTTCAGCTATTCTGATTACAGTGGATTCTGATATACTGTTAGTGTTTGTTCCGCAACCGCATACACCACCCGCGGTATGAAAATCTCATCAACAAACTCTTGAATGGCGAACGTTTGCCTCAAGAGTCCGGCATTCATGATCTATTGGAGAACTCTCGAGTTGCGGAAATCTCGGCCCCTGCTGAACCAGCCAAGTTGACTGTCAATCAACAACACCTAAAACAAGCTTGGGACGTGTCCTCTGTTTCTACGCGAGACGATTGGACGGAATGGATGCATCGCCTCTCCGTGGAGTTCATGAAAGAGTCGCCTTCCCATGCTCTCAGAGCTTGTATGAGTTTGGTCGAATTCCATCCACCACTTGCGAAGGAGCTTTTCAATGCCGCATTTATTTCTTGCTGGTCCGAGCTATACGATCAGTATCAGGTATGTGCCCTTGGGGTGTGATTTCCTCCCAGGATCTTCATAATTTCTTTAGGAAGGACTTGTACGCTCTATCGAAGCTGCAATCACCTCTCCCACCGCACCGTCCGAGCTGATTCACCGATTGCTCAGTCTCGCAGAATTCATGGAACACGAAGAGAAGCCACTACCTATAGAACATCGCACCCTCGGCGAGTATGCGATGAGATTCCATGCGTACGCGAAAGCTCTGCACTACAAGGAGCTGGAATTTTTCACCGAGACCTCGCCGAATATCATCGAAGCACTGATCGGTATCAACACCAAGCTCCAGCAACACGACGCAGCCTGGGGCACGCTCGTCATCGCAAGAGAACAGTACGACGTTAGTAAACACGAGGAATGGTATGAAAGGCTCGGCAGATGGCAAGAAGCACTGGCTGCTTATGAAAAGAAGGCGGAAGAAGATCCTGACGCGCCTGACATTCAAATTGGACGGATGAAGTGCCTGCACGCGCTCGGCGAGTGGGATCAACTCGCGGCACAAGTAGAAGAAAATTGGTCAAATGCTAATCACGAAGACCGTAGAGAAATCGCCCCCATGGCCGCGGCCGCGGCCTGGTCGCTGCACGAGTGGGATTCTATGGATGACTATATCACGACGATGAGGGGCGATTCGCCAGATCGAGCATTCTACAAAGCTATTTTGTCCGTCCATCAGAACCAATTCTCCAAGGCGCTCAGGGAGATAGGAAAAGCTCGAGACCTACTGGAGCCGGAATTGACGTCTTTCGTCGGCGAAGGTTATGGCCGTTCATACAAGTAATTTTTTTTTTCTTTCTATTTTGGCATTTGACCTGACATTACCAGCACTCTGGTTCGCGCACAGATGCTGTCTGAACTCGAGGAAATCATAATGTACAAACAATACGCTGACCAACCGGACCGGCAACAGGCAATGCGGAAGACATGGATGAAGCGGTACGGACCCTTGTATTCCTTCCTCAAATCATGGCTTATATGCTACTAGACTGCAAGGCTGCCAGCCTGACGTCGAGACCTGGCAACGTATCTTGCAGGTCAGGGCGCTTGTTTTAAATCCAGAAGATGATCCTGTCATGTGGATTAAATTTGCCAACTTGTGTCGAAAATCGGATCGCATGGCGTTAGCGGAGAAGACAATCAACTCGTTACTATCACCGGAGAGGGTACGTTGCAGTTTCGATCACAATATATGCGGTATGACGATTGGAAATATTAGTTACAGCATCTGCGGGACGACCAACAGCATCTGAAAGCGCCACCAAATGTTGTCTATGCTCAACTGAAGTATATGTGGGCGAATGGCTCCCGTGAAGAAAGCCTGAGTTTCCTCCGCCAGTTTTCCACGAGCCTGGCGAGGGACCTGCAGGTGGAGACCAAGGAGCTCTCCCAGCGGCCGGGCGTCAACAAACCCAAACTTGACGAACTGTCACGCCTGCTCGCACGATGTTACTTCAAACAAGGACAATGGCAAGTCGAACTAAAAGAAGATTGGGATGCAGTGAGTATCTTGTGTACGATTGGTATCAATTGCTGATTCCCTGTAAAGCGAAATGTCAAGGATATTCTCCATTCGTATCTCCTCGCAACACACTATGATCCTAACTGGTACAAAGCATGGCACACATGGGCTCTCGCGAACTTCGAAGTCATTGGACACCTAGAGAGTCAGAAGGAAAGCACGGCTACTGACGTGCCAGGTAGTGGTCTGGCTGCTCACATTGTACAGGCAGTTCAAGGTGTGTGGCATTAGCATTCAGGAGAAAACGTCATTCATTTGTCGTTCCAGGGTTCTTCCGCTCAATAGCTTTGCGCAATGAGAACGCTCTACAAGACACTCTACGGCTCTTGACACTGTGGTTCAAGTTCGGTGCTCACGACGATGTTAGCCAGGCAATGGCAAGTGGATTTTCCGTCGTTGAAGTCGACACATGGCTAGAGGTCATACCACAAGTTAGTGTGACATATTCTGTTTGGAATCCTCCGTTAATTTGCACATATCCAGATTATTGCACGCATCCAAACACCGAGCGGCAACGTCAGACGCAATATCAACAATTTGTTGACTGAAGTTGGCAAACATCACCCTCAAGCGCTGATATACCCGCTCACTGTGGCCTCGAAATCGTCCAGCGCTTCCCGAAAGAATGCTGCCCTCAATATCATGGATAGGATGAGGGAACACTCACCCATCATTGTTGAACAGGTGCGTGTTTTCTTTTCTCAGGAGTGATCGGCTCTTCATCGTAAACGATAGGCTCTTGTCGTCAGCCATGAGCTCATTCGTGTGGCCATATTGTGGCATGAGATGTGGCACGAAGGTCTCGAAGAAGCATCGAGACTGTTCTTCAATGACAAGAATCCGGAGGGTATGATTGCTACGCTGGAGCCCCTACACGAGTTGTTGGAAGCAGTGAGTGTGGCCTGGACTGTCCTCTGAAGATACCATTGACTTTCTCGCAGGGCCCGACTACTGCCCGCGAGACTTCGTTCGCTCAAGCATTTGGCAGAGATTTGCATGAAGCTCGCGAAGCCTGCCGTCGTTATCGTGCGTACGGAGAAATGTCAGAACTGAATAAGGCTTGGGACATCTATTATGGAGTATGACAGTCGAATGCGACTCTGCAATGACGCTGACATTGTCTGAAACCAGGTGTTCAGGAAAGTAGAGAAACAGTTGCCGCAGCTCACCACACTAGACTTGCAATACGTGTCTCCTCAGTTGCTGAAGGCACGAGATTTAGAGCTTGCTATGCCCGGTATGCTGACGTCAATATTCATGCATGATGTTTTAACAAGAGTGTTCTTCGACAGGTACCTATCAGAGTGGCAAGCGCGTGATCAATATTGCAAGCTTTACAACCAAATTGACAGTCATTGCCTCGAAACAACGCCCAAGGCGTCTGTCACTCAAGGGTGACGATGGCAAAGATTACCTCTACGTTCTGAAAGGTGAGGCGTCTGTCAGCTACTAGCCACCGCATATTCACCCAGCGAATCCAGGTCACGAGGATTTGCGTCAAGACGAGCGTGTCATGCAACTCTTCAGCCTTGTTAACACCTTACTTTCGGTGGACACCAACAGCTTCAAAAGACGCTTGCACATCCAACGATACGCTGTAATACCGTTGGCACCCAACGCGGGTCTGATGGGATGGGTCAAAGACAGCGATACCCTTCATGTGCTAGTTCGCGACTACCGTGATTCTCGGAAGGTCCTGCTCAACATTGAGTACCGACTGATGCTCCAGGTATGAATGGGACTTCATGATGATAAGACTTGGCCAATTGACCATGGCGCCCCCAGATGGCACCCGATTACGAAAATCTAACGCTACTTCAAAAAGTTGAGGTGTTCGAATACGCTCTCGAAAATACGACAGGACAAGATCTATACCGAGTGTTATGGTTGAAAAGCCTCAATTCCGAGCATTGGCTAGAACGCCGTGCGACGTACACGCGATCTCTTGCTGTCAACAGTATGGTCGGTCACATTCTGGGGTTAGGAGACCGTCATCCTTCCAATCTCCTTTTGGAGAGAAGCACAGGAAAGGTTGTTCACATTGATTTCGGCGACTGTTTCGAGGTTGCTATGCACCGAGAAAAATTCCCTGAAAAGATTCCTTTCCGTCTCACGAGGATGCTCACACATGCCATGGAGGTAGGCTTTGTACCTTTTTTTCTTTAAAAAATATCTGATGTTGGTCATTAGATTAGTGGGATCGAGGGTAGCTTCCGACATACCTGCGAGATCACCATGTCTGTGCTTCGCGCAAATAAGGAGTCGCTGATGGCAGTACTAGAGGCCTTTGTCTACGACCCGCTCATCAATTGGCGACTCATGCAGGCCGACGTTGACACCAGGAGGCAGGAAGGTAATGTGAGACTTTCCAACTCCGCAGTATCTTACAATTGTTACCCCCAGATGTCGACACAGACCCAGGAAGGGCTGCTGAACTTGCAAAGGTTGCGGCATATCCCCAAGCTCCAACCCGAAAACTGCGTGCCGATGAAAACGACATTTTCAATGGTAGTTAGCCCACTCACAGGTTTTCCGTAATCTTTCCTGATTAGTACTAGATGCAATCGGAGAACCAGGAGCAAGGCAAGAAGTCAGGAACGAGCGGGCCTTGCTTGTATACAACCGTGTGCAACACAAGCTTACAGGTGTGTGTTGGTGCCGAGTCACAGTATCCCAAGTTGAACCGATGTGGATTTGCAGGCAGAGACTTCAACCACGATATTGTGCTCACCGTTCCGGCCCAAGTGGATAAACTCATCCTCCAGGCCACGTCGTTGGAGAATCTTTGCCAGTGTTTCTCTGGTTGGTAAGTTCTTCGTTTCCGCCGGCCTGTTGACATCCAGTTAACTTCTTTTGTCCTAGGTGTGCGTTTTGGTAAACTCCCTTTTGAATACCCCCCGTGTATCCTTGCATACTTCGCTACCCGTTATACTGTAACATACATATCTGTGCCTATGATAAGATATTTATCCATGCCACAATTAACTACTGCTACAATTTGGTCAATGTCCAGTGAGACTGCACCGACAAGTTGGGAGGAGGATTGTGTTATTATGTGCAACAGGTCCAATTGCCCAGTCCTTCGTGATCTTCTCCGTTTCAATGGTTTGATGTTTACTTTGAAGTCTAGTTATCTGATTCCTCACAGAACGGAAATCGCTGTGATTTTGTCGTGTAACGGTAATGGATTGTGATAGATCTGTAGTTTCTCCTACATCATTATCTATGCTATTTGCAAAAACTCGATAGACAAGGTAGACAGTTCCGGCCCGTTGTTGCATGAAGGAGTCAACAAACCACCAAGTGTTTCAAAGCAGTCTGTCATGTTGGAGCCTCGGCTTCAATATTTTGGGTAGGTCATTGTCCTCGATCACCTTTAGTACCGGAGCACGCAGTTCACCTGGAGAAGCAGAATTTTCAATGAAAAAAGCCACTCAAGAGAAGAAAGACACTCACAGTCGCCCTCTTCGTAAATTTCTTATTTGCGTTCAAGTTCTGGATGGGATGGGCCCTAGACAATATTTCAGCAAAATTAGTCGCTCTCCTCCTGGATGGCCAGCTCAGCGGCCGTAGGTTGTCTTGGCTCGGGCGGTGGAGCTATCGGGAGCTCTTCAAAGATTTGATATGGAAGGCGGAATTGCCCTAGGACGAGTCGAGTACGACGATGTCGAGCCCGGCCTCCGAGTCGAGGAGCAAGTGCAGACGTTCCATGCGCCTTCATTTCATACCATCAACGAACTGATTCAGGGGATGTCGAACCCAGATTTTGACCAAATCCTTCAGTATCAAAGTCTGGTTCTCCTTCAGCGTCGGCGTCTGCTTAAAGGTCACTTCGACAGATGATAATTGAGGGGCGTCCTCCAAGGATCCTTCGGCATCATTTGATTCTTCTTCAAAGGGTTCGTGACCTTCGCCACTCTGTTCCATAGCGCGACTTCTGGCACGGGTCACGCGCCGCATCGGGTTTGTAGTGGAAGTTGATTGGGGTTGTACGCGGGACCTGCGAGAGCGGAGGTTGCGGTTGCTCATTCAATCACCATCGTTCACACACATGTCCGGCCCCGGCTCTCCATTCACAGGCTTCACCGAATGATTCCCTGGAAGGACGAGGCCCTTGCATATCATTTCCTACTCTTGTTTGAGGTCTATGATCAATTAGATCTACCTTGTGGAATTTTCCATTACCCCAATGTATTGTTCAAGATCCCGATCATAAAATTTCCTTTTCAAGTTGGAAGAGTGACATTCCGTGCGAATTCGCGACGCCGAACTGGGGATAGTAGTACGCTCAACCCGCCAGATGGGCCAACCATGTCCAATATAGCTCCAATCACTCCGCCAACAAAATCAATGTCCCTTGCTCCGGACACATTGCCAGTATCACGCTTCACTTCGCAGAGTAGTTATCGCTCCGGAGACCTTGTTCAACTTCAAGGACGTCCAGCGAGGTATCGCCGGGTTCCCTTCCCCACCCTTGTCGATTCCGCGTTCGGTCCTCCCCGAGAAATATCGCACATACGCCAGAAGTTGATAGACGCCGGTATTCTGAAAGTCTTCCGGGATGAAGATGTATCTCAATGGTCCGACTTTATCATCAAGCCGTCCAAAATGAATGCCACTGAATCTGTGACCTTCGAGCCACTTATCGCTATCATCTCGAATATTTTTGGCCAAATATCCAGCTGTCCATTTGAATGTTCTGCGAATCCGCACGTACGACTCCTCTCAGAGGGTGGAAACACCTCCCGCCCGGACGCGTATATTAAATGTTCTGACCCCGCCACAAAAAAGAAAAAGGAAAAACATTGGTTCGACATCGCCATTCCTTTCGAGTTTAAGAAAGCAAGAAATGCTAGCGGAACGCAAGATGTACGTCATAAATCTAATTTTGAACCAGGCTTAACAACTTCCACTGCATCAGAACGAACGGAAAATGATATGGAGCCTGCACAACATTATGCGCGAGGACCCGCTTCGCCGCTTCACCTTGGGGATCACAATCGAGGACGTGGACATGAGAATTTGGCACCACAGTCGCGCACTCCTTACCGTCTCGGAACCTATCAATTTCACTACAGTACGTGATGAGCTGCGTTAAGTGATAGCCTTTAGTCCTAACTAAAATTATCTAGGCAGTCGACGATGTCATCTCTCTGTTTTACCTGATTGGAAGTCAGACGAAAGTGGGGCTCGGGTGGGACCCCACTGTCGAGCGCATCAACCCTGAGGGGCCCGGCCCGGGGGCAATTCAGTACAAGTTCAAGATTGACAACCGATTTTTCATCACAACGCGCCCTATATCTACGTTTGGCGCAGATTCAATGGTCGGTCGTGGCACTCGGGTATATGAAGCGCGGGACGAGGACGGAAATATAGTTGCAATCAAGGACTCTTGGCGGGATGAAGACCGCGAGCCAGAGGGCAAAATTCTTGAGATGATCTTTGAAGACATTCGGGTCAAATTTGGAGAGAAGGAGGTGGAGACAGCAGAGAGATATTTCGTTAGAGTCCAGGTCTACGAAGATGTCCATGTCTCCGGCGAGACTGACAAATCGCTGAACCCTGGAGAGGATGGAGAATGGGTCGACATCGACGACCAGCCAATCCTCTCTGAAAGACGCCATTCATCCAGCATCGGCCGTGTACCAGATTGCGGACATTCACCACTTGAAGCCGTGCGACGTGCACCTCGTCAAAGTGACAGAATCACATGCAGGATACATGCTCGCACTGTTTTCAGGGATGTCGGGGTCACCCTCATGGACGTGAGTCATCTGACTGACAGTCTTCGCTGTTTATCCGACTCAGGACGAGGTAAGCAATTGCTGTCTTTGCTCTGGACTTATGCGATAAGTCTCGGTAGCCCTTTATTATCTTCACAAGGCCGGCTGGGTGCACCGTGATTTCAGCGTTACCAACGTATTGTGGGTTAAGGAAGGCGGTGCCGGGATCGGCAAGCTGTCAGACTTCGAATTTGCGAAGAAGGTCAATTCTGAAATGTCGCCCGATGTTCGAACGGTAGGCGTTATCAATTTCTTTTACACAGTACACTCATGATGAACAGGGAACGATGCATTTTATGGCTGTCGAGGTGGAAAGTCTGACCTACCTGTTTGCGCCAGAAGACACTGAAGCAGTATCAAATCCTCCTTTCCGTATGAATCTCCTCCATGACCTTGAGTCTCAATGGTGGACTGCTATGTGGATTCTATTTTACCACACTGACACCAACGTGAACTCACCCACCCGAGCCCTTGAGCAGCAGCAACAGTGGTATTATAAGGCGTTCCCTCTTACGTTCAATAGGCAAGACCGTCTCGCGTTCTTCATGTTAAGAACCGTGCTCTTGCAGGCCCACAACACACTTTCAGACACGTACAAAAATCAAAGTAAACCTGTCGTTGACCTTGCACGCTCTCTCCATGGCTTCTATCGGGAAGCGGAGAAAACATATCCACATATTTCAGTCGATGATGACCTTCTGGAAAAAGCGCACGAGACGACGTCAACATGCTACTCTCATGTCACCCAGAAGCTGCTGGAGTTGCAGACTGATCTCTCTTTACGACCTCTGCAGGACTCTCTGGGAAAGAAGAGGCGCTTGGAGAATCTGGGCGACTTGGATTTGGACGTTCTGCCCACGAAGAGACAGCGAACTTGAAGCGATGATAGTTGTAATGCATGTGATGGCTAGCAGAGCGAACTGGTGCAATATTATTGACTCACTGCCCGTGTTCGAATCACAAAAATGCTCGGTGAAGATCCATCCAGTTAGTGATACGCCTGCGAGTATGTAGACGAATGTCAGACAAAATGATTTATGCCTGTAACAACCTGCACCGCTTTATAGCCAACGTAGTACTATGCTCGCTCTCATGGTACTCGGTGAGAATAGACCTTGTCTGATTACGACTGGAGCGGCGTATCAGAGGGCCGTCTCCTGTCGTCATGGAGGGGATCTTGATTGTAGACATTCTCGAGGTGACTCCAGGGCTGAGTCGAATCTGGCTGTTGTACTGCAATGATGGCGGCGTGCAGCAAGCGACGAGTGCAACGACTGCCAGTGGGAACTGGTGGAACTAGTCGAACCGGTCGATACGAAGACGCTAGCCAAGGTCAAGACGGGTACGAGCAATGGTTAAACCTTGAGTGCCCGCTCGAGTGGAGGCTGGCAAAAGATGGTACATCGAGCTGCAGGGACGGTTGAGTGGACCAAGATGTACGCGATGTTGACCGTAATGAGAATCGACCTTTGTCAGTGTGTCGACGACTCGATATGATGGGAACTCGGACGGAGTCAGCCGCAGCCAAAGTCCGTCCATGATCAATTTAAGTGTGGTACCTGTCACTGTTTACCGCCATACCAGATCGTAGCGGCGCCCGCGCCAGTCCCCGACTCCGACATAAAGAGAATCATAGAATTCAGAGACTATTAATGCTATATATGTAGTCCTTATAGACACAGATCGTTAATCATTCGTTGTACAAATCGTCGTTGTGTTCGCCTGCCTACTTCGTACACTGCTAATAATGATACATTCAATACATTTCTCAGGCAAATCTCGTCGCACCTTTACTCGC
>JBBPOK010000072.1:0-85579 GCA_038091415.1 Leccinum variicolor | reverse complement strand
CCATTCTGACCGCTTTTTTGTTGATGAAGTACAGGAAAACATTGCTGCCGACATCGAAGCAGGCATCGATCCCAGTGGCGATCAAGGAAAGCGACAGGGAAGATATAGCGGCATAGACTAGCGGATGATTATGGAGGCGACTAAGAGAGACAGTCAAAGTTGAAGACGTACGCTGAAGGACGCAAAGGATGATGTTCGCGGCAAGGCTTGCCCAGACAGCGATTTTGATCTGGGGAGGGAGGTCAGGTTTGCACAGCTGGTGAGGAATGAAAGCCCACTGAGAGGCGAGAAGCTTCTTCCAGATCCTTGGCTTCTCTCGTATGGTCGTCCATCGGTTTCAAGAGCGAGTGGATAAGCTGGGGTGGTAATATTGTCAACTGACATGGGGGAAATGGAGATGCTGGACCGTACACTGTTTTGTTTCCGGTGATACGACTCGAGAGATTTTCTGTGTTTGTTACGACGGCGCAGCTGGGACAGCTCGTCGTCCGTCTTGAGCCCGACACGGAACATGTAGGGGTCAGAGAGAGACTCTGTCCTCATCTCTAAGTCAGGTACTATGACATCAGGCAACTGTATAACATGATGTTTGAGCTGCAAGGCATGAATAAGGTGAGAAGCGCATCTCTGGAGAGATCGATGAGTGAGAGCCCATGGACAAGTATATGCGGTTACGTCACCGCAAAAATGGAAGACCAGTCTAAGCAAAGTTTCGCACAACATAGCAAAACAAGACATTTCTGGGTGAAAGCGGCAATTTCCGGTAAGACAGGGGGTTGCACTTTCTCACAACCCGAGAGAAACATTGTCAAGAAAGGTGTAACGATGATTCATCACCTACATGTACAAATGAATAGATCTGATTGAGGCAGGTTTTGCCTCCAAGACAGGCACAAATGGGCTCCGAGTCATGATTAATGATTTATCACACCGCATCCGCACCATCTTCTTCAATGTCTACCAACTCCCGCCCTTCTTCCACCATCTCGCCCTTGGCACATCCAACAGACTTGACGATACCAGCTGCCTCGGCCCTCAAGACCGTCTCCGTCTTCATGCTCTCCAAAACGACTACCACTTGTCCCTTCTCGATGCGTTGCCCGGGAGTCACCCGCACCTCGACGACCAAGCTTGGCATAGGTGCCCGGAGCGCGCCTTTGTGTGCAGCAAGGACGTCTCCTCCTAACGACAAGAGCCACGCAGGAGGAGGGAGCGCAAGCGTAGTCTTCTTCCCGTCCGTCGAGAAAAGATGCAGGCGTTCCATCGCATTCGAAGAGGTCGAGGCTGGCAAGGCCGGCGGCGGAAGTTGCGAGACGATCGTAGTGTTCGTCGACAATGCCGCAAGGGTTGTGGGTGAAGAGAGACGCGCAGAGACCGACTTGAAAGTCGTCGGAGAAGGTCCATTCACAACAATGTCAAAGCGACCAGGCGAAGTATGTTTGAGCGTGACGTTGATGTGGGTAGCGGCAGGTTCGTCCTTGGATAGCGTGATGGTACGCTCGTAGACGTCCCCTACGAACCTTCGTGCCCCGAGAGTCACCCACGGGCTTTGCAGGGCCGATGGAGGTGTTTGATCTCGAAGGACGACATACAGCGCAGCCTGCGCTAAGAGTTCTGGTGAGGGGTCCGAAACGGGGGGGAACAACTCTGCACGGTGTTTCTTGATGAACCCTGTTTCGAGGTCTCCTTCAATAAATGCATCGTTGCCCGCAAGCATTCTGAGAAACTCGATGTTGGTAGCAACGCCGACTACTTTATATTCTTCCAGTCCTCGTCTGAGCATTCTCAAGGCCTCGCTCCGATCCCGTCCGTGAACGACAAGCTTGGCAATCATTGGGTCATAAAACACACCAATCTGAGCTCCATCGGTAACGCCTTGCTCGAGCCGGAGTGAAGGAGTAATCGCAGCAGATGTATCGGGAACACGTCGTGAAGGCTCAGCCAATTCTGAAGAAAAAGGTGGTAGTGGAGGTGCAAAGACGTGTGTTGGGGTAGGTGTCGAGAGGTATAACAGCCGGCCCGAGTCCGGAAGGAAATCGTTTCGGGGATTCTCTGCATAGATTCGTGCCTCAAACGCGTGTCCGACCAGAGGAATAGAGGACTGAGAGAGAGGAAGCGGGTTACCAGCTGCAACCTGTCACGTTTGTAAATCAGGACGAAATCGCGTTGGGGCGCAAACAATACCTCGAGCTGCCATTCCACGAGGTCCAGACCAGTTATCATTTCGGTGACGGGGTGCTCCACCTGCAAACGTGTGTTCCTACCTCCAGCTTTAGCTCCACTTTATAGCACATAACATCACGAATGCTCACATCTCCATAAAGTAGAACTTCTGAGTATCGTTATCAAAGATAAATTCCACGGTACCCGCTCCAACATAGTTGACCGCTCTCGCAGCAGCGACAGCCTTCTCAGACAAGTCTGCGCGAAGTTCGGGAGAAAGGCCTGGTGCAGGAGCCTATCAAGACAGGAGGTCAACTGGCCATCCATTGCAATCAAAAAGATATCTCACCTCTTCGATAATCTTCTGGTTCCGTCTTTGCACGGAGCAATCTCGCTCCCAGAGACTGACCACTCCGCCCAGCGCATCCGCAAATACTTGTACTTCCACGTGCCTTGGGCGCTCGATGTACTTCTCGACCAGGACGTTTGCATCACCGAACGCTTTCAACGATTCGCGTTTTGCAGATTCCAGAGCATCCATGAACTCGGAAGGTATCGACACGACACGCATGCCCTTTCCACCTCCGCCATGAATGGCTTTGATCAAAACAGGGTAACCTGAAACGAGCTAGAGTGACGTTCGACCAGTGATCCATGACGACCTACCAATTTTCTCTGCTTCATTGAAGAGTAATTGAGGATCTTGATTATCACCGTGATAACCTGGAACGCACGGCACGCCAGCAGCTTTGATCCAGCAACGTCGACATCACTACAAGGCCAAGATAATCGGACTAGGCCTTACCGGACATTATATTCTTGGATTCGCTGTTTTTTTTTTTTTCATCATCACAGGGTGAAATACACTTAGGAAATCTATACTCACCTCTTGGAACCCATGGCAATGATGGCGCTGGAAGGCGGGCCAATGAACACCATCCCTTCCTTTGCAAGAAGTTCGGCAAATTTGGCGTTCTCGCTGAGGAAACCATACCTAAACGCCCGTTCAAGTCACAACAACGTCAGAACGAAAGGAACGCGGTCTCACCCAGGATGGACGGCCTGATCGGTCGCCACAGAATCTCGTCAGCGTTCCACCTCGAAAGAGCGACGGAAAGCAACAAGACGGACCTGCGCACCGCTCATGTGACACGCCTCAATGATCTTGTCCATGCGTAACTACGATTTCCAAACAGCGGATATCAAAGGTCAACATCCTAACCCCCAAGACGGCCTTGCGCATCAACTGCATGGAGTAAACGACACGCACATAACTCTCGGCCGACGGCGCGGGACCAATGCAATAAGCCTCGTCGGCGTCGCGGACGTGCAGCGACTCCACGTCAGCCTCGCTATACACCGCTACCGTCTTGATCCCTAACTTCCTCGCCGTTCGGATCACACGACAGGCGATCTCGCCTCTGAGAACAAGGTATGAACGAAGGACGCGCGATGGAGGAAATGGACACACCTGTTTGCGACGAGTATCTTGTCGAAATGAGGCTTCTTCGCGAGCGAGCGGGACGTGGGATCTGTTAGGAAACTCAGAAAATTGAGTAGACGCAAAGCCTGTGACGCTTACCCGGAGAAGCGGTTGCGAGGCTTCGGCGCGAGGATACACTGATTGGGCGAGCTAGATGACTCGTCTTTGGTGGAATACTCCATGTGCTTGCGCGAGCCACCAATTTCCCAGTAGTGTGTAAGTGAACGACCAGCGGTGCCTGCGTCACCGCCTGAGCGCGTATTCGGCCAAGAGAGCGCGATGCAGTACGTCGGGTGGGTATCATCCTTGGTGTTAGTAGTTAGTGGTCAAGACGGTACATGGAGTTCTCTCAAGCACCGGCTCCCAAGTTCCTTCCGCTCATCCGATAATCACGTGATATATTCTCAATTCCTGCCGTACGGCGTCGGACTCTCCTCGATTCTCCCCGCCTTTGCAAGTTGCCCTCCAATTCCGATAGTATCCTGCAACAAATCCTCCCCGAGCATCCTCAGCTGTCCCGGTTCCCTCCCCTGCTGCCCCCGCTGCACAGGCGAGATCCCAAACACCGTCTCCGTCACGTCATCGATATTATCCACCGCATCGTATCCACCCTCGGAATCAAAACTGTCGTCCGAGTCGAACCCGTCCTCTTCCTCCACACTCCCTGCAAGCGCACGTGCAAATGGGTGCACCGCAGCCTCACTCCCATCCCCAAATTCGTCCCCATCCAACGAATCGTCGTCCGAATCGATCGAGTTGGATGCGTGTCGCATATACCGCGAGAGCGAAGGCGGGGTCGGAATCGTACTCATCGTATCGTCCTTGGGGGCGGTGGTGCCATACCCAAACGCAGGCGTTCTCATCTTGTTCGACGCGGCGCTATTCGTGGATCCTAGTAGTTGGCTCTGCATATCGCCCAGTAGATCCCGTCTGATGCGGTCTGCCGCCTCCTTCCCAGGCGTTCTCCCGAGAGTAGGCAACAAATCTTTTCCGGGCGTTCGCCCGAGTGGCGGCAAAAGTCCAAGCCCCATACTGGACCTGGGTGCCCTCGCAAACGCCAACGTCCGTGGTGGAGACATACCCTGCATCAGATCCATAGAATCATCAAAAGAGTCATTGAACGTGGGGGGTTTTGGCTCCGGGTTCGAATCAGATGCGTGGTGTTGTGTCAGGGATGGGATATCCAGAACGGAAGAGGACGTAGATGTCGATATAAATGTCGACGAATATAGACCAGTGGGCTTTTTCGGGCTCCGTTCATATCGGGGGCGACGGGGGGACGGGAATACTGGCTCGTTTTCTAGCTTAGCAGGGAGGAAAGTCTGCATATGCTTTGGAATAGTAACTGGCGTCTTTGGCTTGACCTTAAGCGGCGACACACGGGCGTTGGTCACGTTTGCACGAGGAGTGGGCAGCGCGCTCCGAGGAATGTTCAATGATTGAATCTTGGCTTTGGGTTCCTCGCGATCCAGCCTCGAAGCGCTCCTCTTCTCCGTCTCCGTTTCGTCTTGACCACGAGCGGACTGGATCTGCTGAATAGTATCCTCCTCCTCGTACATGATGCTGTCCGCATACGACGACCCGTCCGATTGCAAAACAGAGGCCTCTTGCTCCTCCTCCAGTTCCTCGCGCGCAAACCGTTGGAGTTCGCTCTTGAGCCGGACCATCGGCGACTCGAGAGAAGCGCTCCACGAGGGTTGTTCGTCCACCGTGCGATCGGGCGCATGCCCAGGACGTGCCGGCGTCGAGGACACCGCATTGGAGGCAGGCATGAACGAGCTCTCGGACGCTGTGACGTCGTATGCCGGTGCCGTGGTGATCTCTGATGGCGCGTACGACGAGGTGACGCTGGTGTCTAAGTTCCCGGACACCCCAGAGACGGATCCGGATCCGGACGCAGCGACGACGGACGGCTCGTCTTCAGTTTGTGCAGCGTCGTACTCGGCATCTTCGAGCGTCGGTATATGCACTTGAGCAGCCTGTTCGTAAAACGACGTCCAAAACTAGAACAAAGGCGTGAAAACGACGAGGATGACAGCGAGGCAAAAAAAAAGTCATACCTTGGCCGCCTCACGAACCGGCTCGGTACCAAGCGCATAGCGCTTCACAGCTGGCAGAAGCCTCGTTGACATCAAATGTTGAATGCGTGAAAAGTTGGCATCTATATTCTTGCCCCACGCTCAATCATCATTCACTCGTTGCTGGGATTTACACATCCCGCGCTCACCTGCAACTTGATGGTGATCAGCTGTTCGATCTGGTCAATTTGGTCATTTATGGGTGCGTTGGTGTCGAGCCCCGGAACGGAGATCGATGTGGGGTCTGTCGACGGACTCCATCGCGGTGGGTTGGGTTCGATGGGGCTGGTCATCGTCGGAAGTATGAGACGCGTGTGGTCACGCGTGACTGTCATTGACGCGTCTCGCAAAAACGAAACCCGAATGCACTACTAATACACCTACACGTCATTATAATACTTGAATTCTACTGTACAGAGCTAAAGGGGTTGGAACTAAATCATCCCCTCCTGGTCAGGAACTGCAATCTGCGCAGAACGCGTCGTAGCCACAGCACCCGGCCTGTTCGTCGAACACGGTGGCGGCAGCGGTCCAGTGAGTCGACCTCAGACTGTCCGAGGACCTCGGAAGCCGAGGTCTCATGGGGGTCTAAGGGACGCTACTCGAATCAGCTCTAGCTCTCGACAACGAAGGTCGACGTAGACGGGACGTCGGTGTCGAGGGTGCGGACAGGTTGATTCATTGAAGCAGTGCTCATTGGCGCTCAGTCCAGGTTGTGGGAACCGAACTGCTGCCAGCCGGCAATAACCAGTTTTCACTGGGCCCATCACCTCCGCCGCCAGCTATACTTCAAGCTGATCTTTCGTGTTGCGTGCAGTAGACATGTCCCTCTTTGAGTGGTCAAGTGAGTTCACAATGAGGGTTTTATCCCCCTTGTTGACACAAATTCTCGTCGTTTTCCCAGTTCCAGAACGACGGAGTATCGACCGAGTCTTGCCAATAATACCAAACGAGATATACCTTCACATCCTCGACTTCATCGCCCCACCTGGCACTGCGGCCGAAACCCTATCTTCTGAGCAACTCAAAATGTTGTCCAATCTTTCTTGTATCTGCAGGTTCTTTGCCAACATCTGCCTTCCACGCGTATACGAGGTGGTTAGGTTTATTGGCTCCTGGGACCCTGATAGTGTGCCCATATACAAGGTGACACCCGGCTCCATATTGTGCGCACAGATTGCCGCAGAGCAGCCTCTTGCACTCGCGCTTGCAGGCCTAGTGAGGCTATGCTATTTCGCAAGCTCGGATACTTGTGACGTGCGTTCGTCGGTGGACAGGCTGTACACTGCTGCAATTTCGAAAATGAAGAACATACGTGAGGTTCAATTTCTAGACGACTTCTTTGTGGCCAAGGACCATTGGGACGTGCTCGCAACCCTGCCTTCGCTCGAGGACCTGGAGTTTCACAAGTGCGTTTTTCTGCACGACCCCGCAAATTGGGAACCCCAGACAAAGGTCAAGGTGACCCATCTGTGCCTATTTGACTGCTTGCAATCATCGACATGCGGTACCTGCACACGAGCATCGCGGATTACGATGACTTAGTTGTCGCCAATGATGGGCAGGATTGGCTGTGCCAGCCTCGCTTCACGAACCTGCACTTCTACATTACCAATGACAATTCGAACGGGTTGTACTTCTGGGGTCTGTTTTCACTCCTCGACGGAGCGCCGCGGTCTCTCGAGACGCTATGTTTCTCGCTTGAGGTGTTGGCCGCTCGCAGATTAGCTGCAGGCGTCTCGGAAAGCATGTTGAAGCATCCCATGGTTTGGACCCTTTCTTCGCTGACGCTGCGAGTGGACGATGAGATGCCAGTTACAGACGTGAGTCAATGTCTGGCGTTTCGCACGGTCGCTCGATCACTTATCATTCTGTCCGTCCTCCAGGAACTTTCCCGATGCATAGATGGTATGGACACCCTCATTCTAATAGGTTTGTAACTGAAATAATTCTTCTGTTTGCTTTGCATACGTGTCATTAGAAAACTCGCCCAAAGTTCTGAGTCTCCTTCGTTACAAACTTGGTACTGCGTGTAGTCTTAGACATGTGGATTATTTCGGGATAGTTTTCCGATGGGTAGACGGGGAGTGGATGGAGGGAGTCTCGTAGTAAAGTACTACCATGGAGTGCTGATGTCATGAACGCCGTTCCGATACCCAGCTGGTCAGCACAGCCACACATTGTGACCCCTGGCTAAGTCTGTTACTTACGTGAACTCATGACCGTCACTCATCAGAAAATTCGATATGACTAGCTCAATCTCGGAACCACGGCAGATCCGATGGATCAGGCAAGATGTCAAAGAATTGAAGAATGTTCCTGTTGACCAGATGTTGAAAGAGATCCTCGTGGATTGTGGTAAACCGGGACAGTCGTTCGACGAAGACGCCAAGACGAGCTTGTTCACGGAGTGTCTACGGAAGGTTCTGCCCTTCTGCAACGGCAAGGGCGAGGCGAAACCAATCGAGGCGAAACCAATCGAGGGGACTAAGAATAAGAAAAGGGAGGTCAAGTCGTCCCAGATCAAGTCGAACCTTAAAAAATAGTATGATTTGATGAAACGACTTTCGCAACCAATTCTGATAGGTTCTACAATGTAGCTCAGCGTTGTTCAAAGCGCACGAAAAGGAATTGTACCCTCCCTTCGTCAAAGCGGCCAACACTGCCCTCCTGTTCTTGCAGGATCTCAAAGTTGAACGCCTTCGAGGGGCGAACGACTTGATCTGCTTTCAGGTCTTGGACCCTTCGAGGCTGCAATAAGAACACAAAACTTCGACTTCGGAGCGTAAGCCAGATGTTATCGTTGTATCCGAGACAGACATCCGGATTCGCGAAGGCGATTTCTTGTTCGATGTGACTGCGAGGCCTCCGGAAACCCCATTCAAGTGGCATGATGTCCGCACGTTTGTGGAATTCAAACAAACTAAGGTCAAAATGGATCCCCCTCCGAAATCGTACAGCTACCAGTCATATACCGCACCCACACCAGAATATCTCCGACTTCAGGGTCATGAGTATGTCCAAGTCGCGACGTCCAGTGCCAATCCGACTCAGCTGGCTGTGAAGCCCGGTGAGTACTCTCACAATATATTGACTTCACAATAATCATTTTATTTAGGCCCACGCTCACGCTCTCGTCAGCTGGAGAAAGTCACGGAGACCGATTCACGCGATCGTAAACGGACTTCTTCTGACCTCACCCTATCTGAATCCGAGTCTGAGCGAAAACGCCAAAAGTCCAATCCGCAGAAAACGGACCAGGATCCCATCGTCCAGGCTGGCGATTATGCCGCAGAATTGTTTTCCGCTCACGCTGGTCGTTTGCACGTATTTGGCCTCATTATCGTCGGTGGGTATTCTCATCTGCTTGATGGCATACATACCTAACAGACTACGATAGGTGACATCCATTACCTCTGGCGGTATGATCGAGAGGGCACCATTCAATGCTCTGGATTCAATTTTATCCAGGATCTTCCGCGGTTCCTGGTTCTGCTCCTTGCAATGCAACGCTTCAACAATCGGGACTGGGGCTTGAACCCACATATTGATCCAGATTTTTGCGAACCTCACGAGACGACCCTGACTGTCGACGCAAAGGACAAGCAGATCAAGCTTACACTGGAGCTCTCTGATGAGTATCGGGTTACGCACTTCGGTTTGAATGGCAGGGCTACCAACGTGTTCTCTGTGAAATGCAGTGATCTCTCCAACGAGGACGATCTAGTCGCCAAGGTCTCCTGGCCACAGGTTGCGCGCACGAGTGAGCCCACCATCCTAGATTCGAAGACACGTCCACAGCGTATATTCGGAAGCGTCTCGGTCTCGATGTAATACCTCAAAGCTCTCGTGTTTTATACATCATTGTCTTTCGAAGGTTGAGACCAATCCGTGAACTCGTCGGGCATGACTTTTTACGAGCCTGGTGGGCGACAGTGAAATGTAAGTCGTGTCTGTTGGTAAACTTGATACAAATTGTTTATCCTTGCGTCAAGGTCACCTTGCTCTTTGGAAAAAAGGGGTTTACCACCGAGACATCAGCGACTCGAATCTGATGTACTACAAAGATGAGGGGAATATTGTGGGTGTACTGAACGATTTCGATCTCGCAACGACAAAGGATACTCCGACTGCCAGTGGCACCCAACGAACAGGGACACTGCCATTCATGGCATCGGCGCTCCTTGAAGATGCGGAGGGGAGAACACAACATCTATATGAACACGATGCGGAGTCGTTCATTTGGGTCCTAATCTGGATCACTCTTCAGTACAGCAATGGCGCGCCCCGCCAAGATGAACGACCGCTTGATGGATGGCTTGGAGTAGATGCTACTCAGTGCTGGAAGAAAAAGTAGTCCTTTTTGGGTAGCCAAAAACTGTGGTCCCTGCGAGCTGGTAATGGCCATGAACGAAATTGGGAGATGGCGAGGAAGTGCATCCATTCATTGAAGGTTGCATTGAACAGAGCCGATGATGGTCCCCTTCCCCCTTTGGATATTGATACGGCATTCGAAATGTTTTTGGATAAACCAGTTAGACCATTCTTGTCGTCAGTATAGCATCTTTCTAGTTGTTGATGTGTAGGAAACTACTGTTTGTAACTCGTGCATCCTTCATTCGATCATGAAACATTTGAATATGTGAACGATCAAAACTGATTGGATTTGCAGTCGAATACCCAAAACATCCATCCTATAGAATCCTCATCCAACTAGAGTGGTGAGCAAGTCCGACTTGGACCTGCTCTTCATTCCCCCCCCCGAAAATATTCGTCCGTACCAGTCCTCACCAACAGCATCGAAGAGTCATGACCGGTTGCCTCCCGACAAAAGGCATCGTCTCCTGCACTACTAAGTAATACACCTACACGCCATTACGCTACTTGAATTCTACTGTACAGAACTAAAGGGGTTGGAACTAAATCATTCCCTCCCTGTCAGGAACCGCAATCTGCGCAGAACGCGTCGCAGCCACAGTAACACCCGGCCTGTTCGTCGAACGCGGCGGCAGCGGCCCAGTGGCTCTCAGACTGTCCGAGGACCTCGGAAGCCGAGGTCTCACGGGGGTCGAAGCGGCGCTGCTCGAATCAGCTCTCGACAACGAAGGTCGACGTAGACGGGTCGTCGGTGTTGAGGGCGGGTTCGCGGCTGAAGGGGACGGTGAAGGTGAGTTTGACGAATTCGACGTCCGTGAAAAGGACGAAGGCGGAATTGCGAGTCGGATAGGCTTTTGCTGGGGGGTAGACCTGGACCTAGACCTAGACCTAGATGCGGGTTTGGGATGCTGAGCCAGGAGATCATCGAAGAGGTAACGAAAGTCGAGGCCAAACTCTTGCAGCAACTGGGTGGACGTCAGTCTAAAACAACATATGGGAAAGGGACACAAACCTTTCGACTCTGAGAATGGGTGATCTTGAGCGCCTCATCGATCGTTGGTTGGTCCACGTCCGAGCTGTAGACCTGTTTCCTGAACATCTCGGCATACAACTCGATTTGCTTCTTTGCCCAATCGATGAAGCCTGGATCTCTGTTTGAGCCGTATTTCGCCTCGTTCACGCAACGACTCACCAGAGGTCATTTCATGCTCCACGAACCCAGCAAGGAACCAGTCCGCAGTGTGCTTGATCGCTGTAAACACCACCACTGCAAGTTGGTGAATGTAGAGGCCGACATGCCCTTCGAACGTGATGGCTCGAACATAAGCCTTGATCGCCGCTCCTCTGGCAACCAGGAACGTCTCCCGGGCACGAGCCACAGCACCGAGACGCAGTAAATGACCGACAAGTTCAACGCACGTGGACTTTGAGTTCTTGGGCCGTGCAAGAGCATCCAGCAGAGCAGACGTTAGCGCGGCGACCAGCGGCGACAGACTAGGATGGAATCGTGCGGACTCGGCCAGCTCAATAGCACGAGGCCACGCACGGAGCGCTATAGCAACTGTCAGGTCATCCGAGAGTTCTGATAGTGCATGCGCATTGCGATCGCTTTTGGCTCTACTGGAAGCCTCTGCAGAAGTAGGCGTCAAAGAATTGGCGGCACGCGCCAACTCGGTCATCCACTCAGAAAGCGGGGGAAGTTTATCGAGGTTGAACGCCGCGGATGCGCGATGCTTAGTGGACGTAAAAATGGCGTTAAACGGAGGCAACGACGGACGTTACCTCGGCCCCTGAGTTAGCCCCTGCCCACAAGCTTTTCCTGCGTTCATGTTCGCCTTCGCGTTCCTTGCGTCTTCGAACTGCCAGTTCCTCAGCCACTTGGCGGAACTGCCCAAGCAGCGTCTTTTTGTCGGTGGGAGCGTCGGTGCGGTAGACGTGCGTCTCCTTGCCGTGACGAACTTTGAAGACGTTGGTCATGCCTGCGGGGAGTCAGAAGACGAAACACGAATCAGATGCGACTTACTGGCAGTATCTTTGGTATCGAGGACCAGCATCTCGTTCAAGGGCCAGCACCGCTCCGCGACGAGCTTGCCTGCAGTTTCGGCAGCGCTGCTGCTTCCAGCTGCCGAGGCTCCACCCCTCCGTCTCCTGGCGACCAAGACGGCATCGTCCAATACGACGAACCGGACCATGCTGACGACCTTGTAGGTGGCCGCGTTCAACTCCCAGATGCCGTCCATTTCAGCGACGACATGTCTGCCTTGGGTGGCAGGCGCAAACTTGGCAGAGCCGGATATCTGTGAATGCAGCGCTTGCATCTGGGAGGCGTAGAGGATGCGGAGATCCACGACAGAAGAGCGTGCAGCACGCCGGCGTTCTGAAAGACAGGATCAGTTGTGTGACATGAGTGTGGACAGAGAGATAGACCTGCGACGGATGCAGACTCATCGATGTGCAAGAGAGACGGCATGCTCTTCCATTCCTGGAGACTCTCCTTGAGTTCCTGCATCTCGTTCTCGAGCACACCGATCTCTTTTGAGACGAGCACGAACTCGGCATAGCTGTTTCATCTGGGTGGTCAGCGATAGGCTGCAAGGCGAGATGAGACTGACTTTTTGAATACGTTGTGCTGGAGCTCGACGGCGGTGTCGTCCTTGATGGAGCGCAGAGAGGACTGGAGGGATTTGAGTTCTGCCTCGGTCGAGTTAGCGAGCTTCGCCTTGAGGTCTGGTGATGTTGGTCGTCAAATTTGTGATGATTGGCGTCATTTGTGAGACACACAGTCGTCTGGATCAAAGTCCTCCTTGTCAAGAAGACGCTGGTCGAGGAGACGCGGATCCCCCTTGACCTGGGCGATGTCGCGCACGATCTCGTCTGGATCGCGCGGTATGCCCGGTCTAAGGCCGAGTGGGACGGTCGGGAGCGGTGGCACAGATGCGTCCGTCGGTGCTGATATGTCTGCATATCTGAGCGACATGCGCTTCTTCATCTTGTCGTCCACGGTGGACTTGCGTGCATTTTGCCTCGTCGAGGGCGACTTTGAGAGCTTTGAAGCATGTCTTTTGACTGGTCTTGACGGCGCAGAGGGACGCCCTGAGCGGAGAGACTGCATAATAATATTGTTAGTGGTAAAGCTGTGTCACAGGCTTGTTCCTTGTCCGCCATGATGCACGCCCAGGACCAGTCCCGCCCAAACTCCTTCTATGGTCCCGATTTTGGTACTCCCGCCCGTCCCCGCCCGTCGCATTCCCGCCCCTCCGGTTCGCCTCTCCAGCAGCCCGCCGACGCCGCGTACGACCCCGACGACGTCCCGCTCGGCGCGCTCGAAATCCACCACAACCACGACCCAGACGACTTCTATGCCCCACAGAACGTTGACCTCACTCCTTCCCGTCCCATCCCCGCCTCCCGCTCTGTCCGTGCTCCATCTCCACCACCACATCCAACAGGGCCTCTTCTTGATCACTCCCATCTCCGTCCAGGCAATCAAGCCTCACTCCTCTCCCACGACCGCACGCTCGAACTCTACCGCGCCAATGCAAAGAAAACGCAGGATCCAGATCTCCAGTTCGAATTCGCCGTCTTCATGATCGACGCCTCAAAGACATACCCCATACCGGAACCCACGCCAGGCAACGTCATGGACATTGAAAAGGCAATCGAGAAGAGGGACAACCTCGTCACGGAGGCACTAGCTCTCCTCAAGCGTCTCGCCGATCGTGGTCATCCCGCCTCGCAGTATTTCCTCGCAGACTGCTACGCAAACGGGATAGGAACATACAAAGGCAAGCAGGACTTCGATCGTGCCTACCCTTTGTTCGTGCTCGCAGCAAAGCACGGCCACCCTGACGCTGCCTACCGTGCTGGCACGTGTTGTGAGAACGGCTGGGGTTGTAGACGTGAATCTCCCAAGGCACTCCAGTTTTTTCGCAAGGCGGCTGCCGCACTCCATCCGGGTGCCATGTACCGTCTTGGTATAGTAGAACTCAACGGCGAACTTGGTCTCGCCAAGCACCCCAGAGAGGGCGTCAAGTGGCTCAAACGCTCAGCAGAGCATGCCACAGCCGAGTTCCCACATGCCCTCCACGAACTGTCCCTATTGCACGAGAAGGGCGTGTACAACGTCGTATTTGTGGACACGGAGTACGCAGTTGAACTTCTTGCCCAGGCATCAGAACTTGGATATGCCCCGTCAGCGTATCGGTTAGGGGAGTTCTACGAGTACGGCAAGTTGGGTTGTCCTCAAGACCCTGCCCTCTCCATTCATTACTACGTGAGTCCGTGCCGGACCCAGTGTCGCGCTCTGACGCTGTAACCAGAACATTGCTGCTCAACAAAATCATCGTGACGCATGCTTTGCACTGACAGCATGGTATTTGGTTGGGTCGCCGGGGGTGCTTCCGCAATCGGACACTGAAGCGTATCTATGGGCAAGGAGAGCTGCGGACGCGGGACTTTCCAAAGCGATGTATGCCATTGGGTATTTTCTCGAAGTCGGCATCGGAACACCGCCAGACCACAAAGAGTATGTGGTGCATCACGCATGGTCATCTGAACTATCTAATACAACGTCAACAGATCCATGGTGTACTTCAAGAAGTCAGCTGAGCTTGGTGACAAACGGGCGCAGCAGCGCCTAAAGGGCAGTCCTGTTCCAGGTCGCGCAGAATCTGTTGTGCTGCGAGCGGATGGCTCCGATGGGAAGAATACGACGACCAGGGATTGTGTCATCATGTGAAGTCGACACGAACGTCGCACGTTTCCTGGGCGCGCTTCATTTCCGTCGCTTGATTGATACGGATCCCACAAGCTGCCATGATGGACTTCCATTTATTTTTTCTTCTCGTTTGATCTACCCACGGACACGGAGGCGACGGGTTGTCGCCCCATCTGACCTATGGTACACTCTCTTTGGACCCCTATCTACTGGCTGGGTAAGCATTAGATTCTTCTCGTTTCGGTTTGTCGTTCTTTTTATAGTCGCCGGTGTCCATCATATTAGCCTATCCCCGCACGATGTTAGTGATCTATATTGCGCATTAGATATCCCAGCACACGCATAGAATATTCATAATTTTGATCATCCCTCACTTGGTCGCATCGATGTGCCTGACACGGGGTATCAGATAGCTTGCTCGGGACATGTACTACTATCTGTTATATCTGTAGAGAGCAATACATGTCGATAATGACCTCCCCAGGGGCGCTCAGTTCTTGAGGCTGATGCGGGTACGAACGGATCAGGACATGTCAATGGTAGGTGTCGAGAAGTCCCACATACCTTGCGATGCATTCGATTTCGAAGAGGACGTCCTTGGGAAGGCGCGCAACCTCGACGGCGGAACGGGCAGGCTTGTGACCACCGAAAAATCCGGCGTAAATGCCATTGACGGTGGCAAAGTCGTTCATATCCTTCAAAAAAACCTGTCGCGGGATGTATGTACCACCAAATGGTGATCGGGGTGAACCGGCAACTCACGGTGGTCTTGACGACGCGACCGGCGTCGGTGCCGCTGGCTTCAAGGACAGCTTTGAGGTTGGCGAGTGCCTGGTTGGTCTGTGGGACGATGCCGCCTTCGACGACCTGGGCGGTCGCTGGGACGAGGGGGATGCAGCCGGAAACGAAGACGAGGTCGCCAGCTTTGATGGCCTGTGAATACGGCCCGATGGCAGAGGGGGCAGCTGTAGAGTGTCAGAAATGGTGAATAAATATACCGTGGTATACTTGCCCTCTGTCGAGACTATGGCCAGCGAAGGATGGGTTTGGGTGACAGTGGACATTGACCTGACGAGCGATCGAAACATATCCGTGTGAATTCACATCGTACCGGGTCATTATGATCTTATCAGATAATCGGATGTCACGCTCTACGAAACTGCAGGTCGGTATATAATCATGTTGTCCTTTTTGCTCTACTTGATTGACTCGAGAATTCGACTGCATCTCTCCGAGAACGAGTTGCTTCAAGCTTTGATGTTTCAACGAAGAACTTGAATTCTCTCGTCTGAGGGCAAGGTCATAGTCGGTAAACGAAATACTTGCTGACTGTTGGAGTGTGATATTGTCCCAAGAGCTACGTAGCTCGATAAAGATCATCAACTGGAGCGCGAACCTGCAGGAATTAAGTCCAAGTAATGGAACGCCCTTGCTCAAGCCACTCGACAGCCAGTTCAGGATGACCAGCTTCAAGTGCGTCGGCAACTACGTCTCGTGCTAAATCAATTGCTTCAGTGAGCAGACGATGACAGAGTTCGGGCCATCAAAACGTGGAAACATGACCGATAGAAGTACGACTGGCGATTGAAATTTGAAAAGTGGCATCGGACAGATCAGAAAGCTGGCTTGTCTGGATGGCCATCAGGCGTTCCTCCGTTATGGAAATGGACTTGACAACTTCCGCAAGGTCGCCGAGACGGTCAAGTACTAAAGCGAAGAGATAATGAGATCCCGAGGCAGTTCAAAACAAAGTTGGCTTGTCGGGATGGTCATCGGGCGTCCGACAGACTGCATCCTCCAACGCCGAGACATACTTGTTGATATCCGCCAGGTCGCCAAGGTGCTCGAAGGGATCCGAGGGCGAGCTCCCAAGGTTGTCCGACGGAGATGGATGGCCATGGGGCGTAAGATCTTTGCATCGTGGATACCAGCAAGTGCGCCATTGAGCGAGTATCTGTAGCAAGTCCCGGGTCCTCTGTATAAATTGTCGGGATCCGTGTGAATTTCGAGGTTGAATGAGACGTTCGTTCCTCGTCAATTTCTTGATGTTCCGTCGCGGCACGTCAGCCTCGCCCGAACGCGCACTGAAGCGCCAGAAAATCGGACATCTCACGAACGATTCGTTCAAGAATGGCGTATTTCTCGCACCGATGGTCCGCTCCGGCGCACGTACGTTCATACCCGTCTCTCATCCACACGACTGACCATGTCACAGTGCCCACCCGCCTGACTGCCCTCAAACACGGCGCGACGCTCGTCTGGGGACCCGAAATCGTAGACAAGGCCATCCTCCACTCCGAACGCGCCGTCGACCGTAAGTACCCCCACCTTCATCCTCTCCCCCCGCTCATTTGGTGACCGGTCCAGCGCACACCGGCGTCGTCTCCTACAACGGCAAGACTCGCGCCATTTTCTCCACCCACCCGATCGAAAAACCCTACCTCATCTACCAGATCGGCTCCGCATCCCCCGAGCTCGCCGTCCAAGCAGCCAAGACCGTCCTCCAGGACGTATCCGGTGTCGATCTCAACTGCGGCTGCCCGAAGCCGTTCAGCACACATTCAGGCATGGGCGCGGCCTTGCTCACCAACCCGGATCTCCTGTGCGCCATCTTGACCGCCCTGCGCAGGGAACTTCCTCCCGAGATCACTGTGTCTGCAAAAATTCGACTGCTGTCGACGCAGGAGGAGACAAAGAAACTCGTTGAGCGTATCGTTCGCACTGGCGTGAGCGCTCTGACGATCCATTGCCGCACGAGGAACATGCGAAAAGGAGAGGCTGCGTTAGTGCATAGGCTCGGTGAGATCGTCGAATTCGTGCGCGGACTCGGCGTAGACATCGCTGTCGTTCAGAACGGAGACTCTACAGGCTGGGAGGACGCAAAACGGGTCAAGAAGCTGACAGGTCTGTCGACGTGCTAGCTCGGGCGTATTTAGGTTTAACAGCTCCCTCTCTCCAGGTGCATCTTCCGTGATGATCGCTACAGCCGCCGAGTCCAATCCGACGTGTTTCTCATCAACGCCTCTCATAGACGTAGAGTCTACGCTCATACCATCCTATCTGAGACTGGTAAGCAATCCCGCACGCTTCACACGTTCGCCCACATCTTACGCACGTGCCAAGTCGAAATATCTCGACAACCACTGGGCCCTCACCAAGTTCTGCGTCAGCCAGTTCAAAGCTCCTCGTACGGAACGCTCCAAAGCCGAATCCCACCTATTCAAAACCCACATCGTGAGCGCGAAAGGGTACGACGACCTCACGGAACTCGTTGGAGAGTGGACAGGGGAGAAGGACTTTGCGAACATAGTCTCTGCGATCGAGGCGCGTCGACCGCGACCGCTCACCATTGACGATGAGCCGACGTTGGACGACGGGGATGCTGCCGAGCTGCGACGGGAAGCGGAGGAGGAGGATGAGCGGGGTATCTCGACTCCGTCCGAGCGCCCGAATCCGGAGCCGCCGACATTGGGTGCGCCGCTGGGCCCCAGCACGTCGTTGCGAATGCCGCTCCCTGCATTCATCACTGGCAGTGACACGCTCACACCGTCTCCGACCCCCAGAGTTACTTCACCGCCGTTAGGTTTGTCTCGTCGGTTGTGACATGTCAAGGAGCGACGTGGTTTCTTCTCAGTTTAACGTATGGTTGTTGGATTACACTACAGTACTGTAAACTTTTGCAATACTCTCCTCGAGGAGGGCGAAGCCCCTCGAGGAGGCATCAGTCATCCATTTATAATGATTACCTAGCAATACAGTAGCATAGATATAAAAGCCCAAGCAAAATAGGGGACAGAGGCAAGAGAGACACCCATAAGCTCTGTCCCCGCCTCACTCTCGTCTGAACCTCGCCAGACTCCTCACGCGACTCAGAATTCCCGCGCTCGGAACGATTCGCTCAACGCTACTCGTATCTCAACAGTTTTTGCCCATGAGGAAGACGAGATCGTCCATCAAATTCATTTGCGATGATGGCAATAATTTTGTCATGAACAAACTGTTAAACAGCATGGTACTCTTTCTATACTCAATAAACGTCCCCCGCCACTGGTCTGAGGCGGAATGTGCGTGTAACTTTACCAAGATGTAAATTTGGCAGTGGTAATAAGCATGAAAACATCAGAGTGTTCGGAATTAGGGCAGGCTGTAGGCTGTAGCAACCAGGTAGAGGTTGTTGTCGCCATGATTGGTAGCCGCAAGCCGCGCCGGTCCACTTGACAACCTTGTAATATTATATCGCGGCTAACAAGGGCAGTGAGAAGCGACCGTACCCCTTGCGAAGTTTATTTGGCAGAAAGGAGTATCGGCGCTACATCATAACGGACGCTTGAAGCTGTCAAGTCCACCAACAACTTGAATATGTGCGTACTCCCATTACACAGGGTACAATATTCCAGTGGGAAGACGTGACACGATGCAACGCACAATAGAAGAGGTCCTGCGACATAAGTTCACGTTAGCCGGTCAAATGGCCCGAGGAAAAATGCAACTTAGACATCGAAACGACACGTGATACTCCTCGGGTTTATGAGAACATGCCGGAGAACCGTCTGGCCACCTCCACTGCCTGAGTCAGGGCAATCCGACGAGCGCATAATTACATACTTCGTCGATGCCGCATTCGGGTGCTTGATGGGTTTCACGATCACCGGTTCGGAACCCGCGACTCCGGAACTACAGTACGTGAAGTCGAGCGACCCGTGGCTTCGACTAGGCGACAACGCCATGATGTTGAGCGCGCTCCGGTGATTACGAGCCTGCAGGCTGCCGGCCCAGCAGCAAAATCGGAAATACAATTAAAGCCGCCAAACCAAATTTTCCTCCTCGTTTAGGGACAGAGTGTCAGGAACCATCATCTCATTTCTTTTCAGAGTCGGCCCCAGTCCCGAATGCGACCAAATAGCCTCACGGGCTTGCGTGTGGTAACGTTACTGTACGGATGATCAGTGTCTTTGCAGAGCGGAATCAGCGGACATATGAAGGTGCTGGTGACGTTGGAAGATAAGCGAGTCAGACGTGAGTTTCAGAGACGTGCTTACCGTATTGCACGATGTGCCAGTGTGTGAGGGGCGTTTCAAGTCGCAAGATCTTATTGCACGTCAACCATGCCGTTTGTACGTGCCCGTACCTGACCAGACATGGGAAAGAGAGCCGCCGTCGAGAGAAGGTCTGCCCGCGGGCTACAAGAACTTGGGCCGTATGGAGTAAAGTCGCCCGGGCGTGCTGACATGTACCACACGCTCCGGATCACTAGGGACATGTAGCACGCGGTCGCCCAGTAATAGAAGTTTGCCTATGATCGTCGGAGGAGCTTGGGGCCCTCAGTTGTCGGAACAGAGTATGTTATTGCGTTTCACACCAACGCATGAACATAAGTACTCGCAAGCACGTGAGCGTATGTCTGCCGAGTTTGGAAGTCCTTCTTTCTGCCGCCTTCCTCTCCTCGTCTTCCACATCTTAACTCGAGCGTCTCGCTCGTCCTCCCCTCCCCCCGCCCTCGTCGTCGACAATCCCAACGGCGATGAACGCCCCCCTCGTTCCCAACCGCCGTCGATCCATGTCGGATCCATTTTGGGCCGCGCTTCAGCCTCCCGCAAACGAGTCACCCGCAGATCGCGACCGCAGGCTCTTTGCGGAGCTCGAGGCAAAGCGCGTCAGCGATGGCATTGATGAAATGCTCAGACAGGAAAAGAAGGAGCTCAGGACGAAGCAAGAGATCAAGGTCCTCCTCCTCGGCCAGAGCGAGAGCGGCAAAAGCACGACGCTCAAGCGTGAGTACCTACCCTACTTGGTTCCTTTCCCACTTCTATTGTCCCTCCCTTTGTGTAACCCATCCCCCCGTCCCTACCCCTCCTCCGCCTTCGTCACCATCTGTGCACGTGGCAGCACCGCATCTAGAGAGCAGAGAGATATGTGTAAGATTAATAGTACTGTTTGTCCTCTTATCTCTTCCACGACTTTTTCTTGTATCCTATTCTAAGAGACGCTTATGACGGGTGCAGAATTTCAGTTGATGCATGCCCCAGCGGCGTTTCATGCTGATCGTATTGCATGGCGTGCCGTCGTGTATCTAAATCTTGTCCGTTCCATCCGCAGGCAAGCACTCTGCTTCTGCCTAACCGTATCCTTATTGACGCTTATCTAGGATTCTGGACGCCATTTCCCCTGAGGATGAAGACGAGCCAGATGTCACACATCGCCTCAAACATGGCCGTCGTCAGCGTACTCAGGTTGCCAAGTACGATCAATACCGACGAGCGCTTGAGCCTCTCAAGGAGCTCGAGGAACACCTGATACAAATGCTTTCTTCAGCCGACGATGACGAACCAACGCGTATGCCTACTGTCAGGCCCGACCCGAATAACGGAACCCTCGGTTTTAGCTTTCAAGGCACAGTCACAAAGAACGGACGTCCAAATCCAGTCATTACCATCCCTGTCTCTCGTCAGCCGTCATTCCCCCTCTCTCCTACGTCACCTTCATTGTCCCCCGGAGGCTCGAGCAACAGTTCGAGCAAATCGAGACATTCTTCTGAAGTCAGCGTGCACTACAGGTCTAATTGGAAGAAGGCGTTTTCTCTCGGTAATAAAATCAAAAGCCCAAAAAGTGCTCATACAAACGAGATCGAGGGATGGTGGGACGACCCATCAGATCCTGTTCATGTACTCAACGCGTGTGCCCAACCAATGTTAGCTCTTTGGAAAGATTCCAGCGTCAAGCAACGGTTACGTGAAAAAGAACTAAGAGTAGAAGAGAGCAGCGGCTTGTAAGTGTCTCCGTTCACGCTTCGCGACTGTCGCTTATTGATTTCCGTGTATCTGCATTCTAGTTTCTTGGACGAAATCACCCGCATAACTGCTCTGCGATATTTCCCATCCGACCGTGCGTATTCTTGCTTTTTCATCAAGTGCCCGCATAGAGTTCCGGTTATCTTGCAGAAGACGTTTTGAACGCCCGTCTAAAGACCCTGGGAGTCGTAGAACACACCTTTTCGATCCCGGATTCCCAACGTCGCAATCTTGACTGGAAAGTATATGATGTTGGCGGTGCGCGCAATCAACGCCACGCTTGGGCTCCGTACTTTGAGGATGGTGAGTAGTGTGACGACGTGATCTTGACACCTTTATCTGATCACAATCAGTGAACGCAATCATATTCTTGGCACCAATATCGGCGTTCGATCAGGTTCTTGTAGAGGTAGGGTTGACGTACTCTGCCTCGTGTTTCCTTATCTTTCGCTTATGATGCTTCGAACGTAGGATCCCAAAGTAAATCGACTGGAAGATTCTTTTCTGCTGTGGAAATCTCTTGTTTCCGACAAGCTATTGATGGATGTCAGCATCATCCTCTTTTTAAACAAAGTCGATCTTCTACAAGTGAGTCGATCCCATGTATCAATTGTCTCTCGGTTCACATTTCTCCTAGGCTAAATTGAAGGCCGGTGTCCGCCTTAAAGACTATATGTTGCAATACGGCGATCGGCCCAACGATTACGAGAGCGTCACAAAACGTGAGTCGTTACTCCTCGTTTAACGAACACGATTCAGATCCCTTTTAGATTTTCACAACAAGTTTATGGCCATACATCAAGAGTTCTCTGTGAACAAAGCCAGAGAACTCAAGAGTAAGGTCTCATCATCATTACCGCATTCTTGTCTGACAGTTTTTCAGTCCATTTAACCTCTGTCACAGATACCAGACGGACTGCTACGATAATCCAGAGGGGTGAGCACAGTCGTTTTTACTACATTCGTCTCTGACAACGAGGCTCACGCAGTCCGAGAAATCATTATCACTACCAATTTAAAGAACATGCAACTCATGTAACCTCCGTGTCTCCCTTCTCACGAAATCTGCTCGCTGTTGAATTCGTTCTTTTCCACCACTGCCCTGCATATCCTATCACAATACCATACATACATAATGATGCTCTGTCTGGGTTTTCTTGGTTGTATTCCCATGCACTTTTTCTCACCTTTTTGCGCAAAGAAACGACTCCACTTTCTTTTTTCACGCTACGTGTCGATCACACTCATCATCGATCTCTCGCTATGTATACCTATCTATCATACCGTAATTTTTTTTTCGCTTCAGTTATGAACTACTTGGTGGTCATATGACAGACATGATGGCATTCGAAGCCCCCCTCTTGCAGAGCAGACTCAGTGGATCTTATAACGCTAGATTTCAAAAGGCAAGCGAAGATGTCGAGCACAGAATGGAATATACATTCTATTGATACTATTACATTGCATCGATTATTTCCCTGAGCTGCACCTCGTCCAAGATCTCGAACCCATTTTCGGGTGTCACTTGTGCAAGCTGTACGTTGTGGTGATCGAGCTTCTCCTCCATGACTTGCTTCAGTACCTGCAACGTCAACTTTTGTGCTTCCACCAGCGTGATTTGCTAAGGCAACGTCAGCAAAGCGGCTCGTCGATGCAGCAGGAGGACTACCTTGTACCACTTGTTCTGAAGCTCGCTCTGCGCAACCTCTGAGCCCGATCCGATCGCTTTCGCATCGTACCGCATAAATGTCCCCGAAGGATCCGTGTGGTATCTAAGCAAGCCCACACGTATCCACGTCAACGAAACCTACCGAACAAACGGACCGAGACACTCACAGCTGCGGTCCCAGCTCGTCTATCCCAGCAATCAAGAGGGCGACGCCAAACGGCCGACTCATCATGTCCTCCCCGTCATGCACGCTCTCTCCGAACCTAAGCGCAAGATCACACACGGCCTGCGTGACGCTCTCTACCTTTATCTCCTCGTCGTACGTGAACGTGTGGTTCTGTGCTGTCACGCGGGCGTGGTCGATCATGGTACGCGCGTCGGCTGTGAGGCCGGACATGGCGCATCCGAGGTGACTGTCGATTTCCATGATTTTTTCAATGGAGCTGGATTCGAGGAGGGATGATTGGACGCGTTTTTCGACTGCGAGGATGACGCCTTGGGAGGTGCAGACGCCGACGGTGGTCGAGCCGAGCTGGACGGGATGGGGTCGTAAATAGGATGGATCGCGAGGATCTGGTGGTGCTTACTTTGATGGCCTCTATGGCGTATTCGACTGGATAGTTTGGTCAGAACGGGGGGTGAGATGAGTGAGTAGAGCGAGGTGCACATACCTTGGAATAATCGACCTTCTGGAGAGAAGGTGTTCACGCCACGATCTGGATATGTCGTCAAGCGCGATCGAGGTGGGTATATGCGATGGTTCTGCTACTTGCCGTACTCTGAGCGCGTCAAGAACATGATGGACGAAAGTCAAGGTAGGGATATGACGACGACGCCGCGATCTCGACGCGCGTCGTGGTGCGGAGATGGGAACAATATTCCTTTTACGTTTACTAGTGACCTCCATGGCTGCGACGCCGCTTGGACCGACCGAACTGCGTTCCATCCTTGCTTTCACTGTCGTTCTAGCACGGCGTGCGGGTGCCATCATATTAGAGGGCTCACAAGCCATCCAGTCCGCCTCCTCTATAGACGAGAAGAAAAACTCTGCAGACCTTGTGACAGAGTATGACGTCGCCGTCGAGAACCTCGTCATGACCGAGATCAAGAACACTTACCCGAGTTTCCGATTGTGAGTGTTTTTGTTTCGAGGTGCGACGTCGTACCTCTACGCCTTTCGCGTCTCCTCGTCGCGCGATTTCAGTATCGGAGAAGAATCATACGCTTCGGGCGTGCGTGCGGCATTGACGGACGATCCGACATTCTGTGTAGATCCCATAGGTGATCTGGGAAAATGTTCCTTCGAAAGCTTGGTCGTTGAGTCTATCTCCTCATAGACGGTACCACCAATTTTGTCCATGGTTTCCCATTCTGTTGCATCTCCCTCGGTCTCATCTATCAAAAACGCGTCGTTCTTGGCGTTGTATACAATCCGTTTTTAAATCATCTGGTATGTAATTTCGCTGCACTATCCTGTCGTTGTGTAATGGCGTATATGCAGTATACGGGGATCGAAGGACAAGGATCGTATCTCACGCGGAACTCTGGTCAACCCATGAGACTCCCATTGTCTGCTCCGAAACCACTCCCTTCCTTGTCCAAAGCGCTCATCGGTATGTTCCTCGTTGATCAGCAATCCCATCGCTTATCCCAGTGATACCAGACGTCGAATGGGGCTCTGACCGAGCTACGCCTGTGATCGATTCAAAATGCGATGTATATCTTCGTTTAGTGGCGGACCCTGCTGCTGTGGAACGTGGGCGGATGGTTCATTCGCTCCGGACGACCGGGAGTGGGGCGCTCAACTTTTGCCTGGTTGCCCAGGGTGCCATCGATATTTGTTGGTGAGCATTTCACGTATCCGCCTGTTTGTTCGCACTCACTTGCGGATCAGGGAGATCGGATGCTGGTGAGCCAGACGTTTTGTCATTCAATCGATTACCGATTAGACGCGATGTATCAGGCCATGGGATGTCTGTGTGAGTCTATACGGCGCGTCTGTTTGGTGAGCTGACTGAACGTGGTTTCATCAGGCCGCTATCGTCATCATTCAAGAGGCCGGTGGTGGTGTTACGTCTCGTTCTCTCCTGAAAGCGCAACGTCAACGCTCACAAGCCAACCCGTTCGCGCTGACACCGGAAGCTCTGATGGGTCGTGAGTTCCTGGTCATTAGAGCCATGCAGGCGACGCAAGCAGAGACCGATAGGGATGGATGGTTGCGCCTTGCCAATGAGTTTTACGAGACGGTCGGAGATACTACCCTGATGTTACGGGGTTGACTGTGGAGGGTGGTGATAGATGATCGATGATCTTCTAGATACCGTCGATATAGCGTAAGTTTGCACGTTCGTGGCGGACGAGTGGTGGTGTATGATAGGGATACGGTTCTGCCGACGTGATCGTGCCACCGTCCGATCTCTTCCTCAATATCCACCATGTCGACCACTTTGGGACCCACCGAACTACGCTCCATCCTCGCATTCACCGTCAGCCTCGCACGCACTGCGGGCACAGTCATATTGGAAGGATCCCAGGCAATCCAGTCGTCCTCAGATGTCAACGAGAAAAAGAACTCGGTTGATCTGGTCACGCAGTACGACGTCGCCGTCGAGAATCTCGTCATGGGTGAGATCAAGAAGGCCTACCCGCACTTCAAGTTGTACGTCCCTTTCTGGACTCTAACGATCAAACGCGCTTGACAAGATGATAGCATCGGCGAGGAGTCTTTCTCTCATGGGAACCTTCCCGAACTCACTGACGAGCCGACGTTTTGCGTGGATCCCATCGGTGCGTGTATCATGTTCTCGTTTATTCACTACGACGCTGAATGTACATGGACGGTACAGACGGCACCACCAACTTTGTGCATGGCTTTCCGTTCTGTTGCATCTCCCTAGGTCTGATCTACGAAAAACGCCCTGTTCTTGGCGTCGTGTACAACCCCTTTATAGAGTACCTCGTGAGATCCCACTCCGTTTCCGATCTCGTCATGACAGATGCTGACACTCATGCAGTACACGGGGATCGAAGGCCAGGGATCGTACCTCACCAGGGGCAACGGACAGCCTCAAAAACTCCCGCTTGCATCGCCGAAACCCCTCCCCAGTTTGTCCAAGGCTCAGATTGGTATGTATGCTCGCATTTGCCGGTTGCCCTTCCTGACCGGATCTCCAGCCATCGAGTGGGGTTCTGACCGAGGCACGCCCACGATCCAAGACAAGGTAGACTCGTTTATGAAGCTCGCCGGGGACGCGTCCGTTCCTGGGGGACGGATGGTGCAGTCGTTGCGATCGATGGGGAGTGCGGCGCTTAATTTCTCGATGGTGGCGCAGGGTGGGTTGGATCTGTATTGGTGAGGCCGTTTTTCGTGGTTTGCTTCGCCGGATACTGACGTGTGGTTTAGGGAGATTGGATGCTGGTGAGCACGTTTCGCTGGTACTTGGTGGTCGGTCGTTGATTGGCACGCATACAGGCCGTGGGACGTATGCGTGAGTGAGGACGATGAGATCGCTTGTCGTATACTAACGTGAGTGTGACAGGCAGGGATTGTGATTGCACAAGAAGCGGGCGGCGTCGTAACGGGCTCGCATGCTGTTCTGAACGAGGCCAGCGCGGACTTTGATCCGTTCAAAGTCACAGCTGAGGTTCTGACGGGACGCAAGTATCTTGTCATCAGAGGTCTTCCGAATCTGCCCAACGAGACGGGGAGAGAGGCGCAGCTCCGGATTGCCAACGAGTTTTATGCGACGGTCAAGGACACGGAGCCAAAGTAGAGATCGCATAAGAATTTGAGCAACCTCGCCATTCCAAGCCTTGGAACCAGACTTTTGTATTTAGTTAGCCTCTTTTAAGCAACGATACAGTGGAATGATCAAGGGAGAAAATATGCTCGACAAAGCGCTTGAGAGAGGGAGGGAAGGAGGAGTCACAGAGATCGCAGTTGCCGCGGCCTTGATATCAGCCAAGTATTCTAGATCGTCCTGATCTTTCTTCCGTCCACGGCAAACCATTGTGAAAGAAATAGATCATGCAATAAGCAAGTGAAATCAAATCATCTCGGTATGAGAGAGCTTAAAGGGAGATTGAGCACCGTTCAGTCAGATTTGAACAGTAGAAGGAAGGGAAGTATCACACATTCACGACGAAGACAGTATTGGCTAGCCCACATTGGGGGAGCACATGGCCTTCGGGAACTGGGGAGCGGTTGAGAGTTTCGAAACTTCCAAGTTCTTCTGACCAAATATGAAGTTATCAGGCTTTATATCACAGTGTATGAACCCTGCTTAAGGCTTGATGAATCTTGCACAGCCGAAAGAACTATAAGCTCACAATTCACCATTCCCTTCACGAGGTCTAGAAACCAGTAACGGTCCGAAACACTGTAATTTCTCAAAAGGGAGCCGAGAACGTGACCATGACACTCCAAGACGATGTATAACCATTCGCCTTCTTTTCCGTGGTCGATGATTGCTGGTAAGTAGTTTGTAACGCTTCGTAGTTCTGCAGCTCCTTCTGAAGGAACGGGCGTCGATTTCCCCGCTGTATTTTCATGAATCGAAGTTGCGAAGACTGATCTCGGCTAGCGAACCCAGATACCCCTGCGAATGCGTGAGCAAAGTATTTTGGTAGCGTAGTATGCTACTCACTTCCAGAACTGTAGGGCCAGCATCCAACAATAGATGGGGTACTCTCTGTGGCGGGATGCTTATGCCCCCGTGAGAAAAAAGTGTGTAATAACCAAAAGTGTGTGTGAAGGGACCGTCAGCTCGTCCTTTCCCTTACTTCACTCCCAATGGCGCAACAGCCCGGCACCACCACCAGTCCCGCCTCCTCTGTCTCTTCAGGTTCTTCTTCTTCGCGCTTTGGTATAACTGGTGGTCCCGGGTTCAACTCAAGCGCAACACCCGTCTCCAGTATCGCTGCCAATGGAGAACCAGGACTGATTGTTTTCACTCAACCTCCCCTCCAATCCACCTCCTTTTACAAGATTGCTCAGGGAGAATATGTCACCTTTGGCTGGAACTATAGCTACCTCGCAGTCAATCCCACCTCAATCACCGTTCAAGCTGCCTGCGAAAACGGAAACACCTACCCCGTTGGTCCCACAGACGGCGTCATTCCAGGCGATTCCCAAAGCGTCGTCTGGTATCCATACGGTTGGCAGATCAACAACCCCAACCTGCCCCTCGCACAGGCGAGCTACACCCTACTCATATTCGGTCAAGGAGGTCCCAGCGCTGCCCCAACACCCGGGTACCTTGAACCGAACAGCCAACTCCGGTTTGCACTCTATACCCCTCAGGCGTACACCCCTCTATCAAGCGGTTTGTCATTCTCCTCACTTTCTTTCACTCCATGTTGAAATTCTTTTCCCCTAGGTTGGCAATGTGCTGGCTGTGGAGGCGCTCTCGAACAGTTCAAAACTCACCCCGCCTCCATCGCACTTTTAACCACCCTCCTTATTATCTTCCTCTCAGGGTTCACCACGCTACGCAGAGTCTGGGACTAGGCGCACCCTTCCTTTTTTGATTATATCGGAGAGTCGATCCTCTTGGAATTTCACAGACATTTCGAATGGACTTGCATTGGACATGGCACATAAGTACCAAGGTAGATTACGTTCCCCACTTTTATGCCGCATCTTTTTATATATGGCCTCGTGTGTCACGCCATACCTTCCTCCCACGTTCGTGGTATAATGTGCTCTCGTTACCCATTTCAAGTTGGTTGCAGCGTCTTACGTTTCACAGACCTTCTTACCTAGCTGTGCTAAGCTGCTGCAATGGACGTATTTTTATCTACCTAGCTACAGTATATGCATGCGATTTGTAGAGATAGTCTTGGGTGTGGTGGACTTGCGATCCTTGACTTTGACGATCACTATGATTGCGCGATTATGTAAAAAAATGGTTCCGTATGTTATGATATCATACCTTCTAATCGTACTCTTTCATATGACTCGTGTCTTCGATCAACGATGTCCGAAAACAAGTAATAGCGACTTGATATGTGTATGTCCGTCCGGGACAGCTGTTTTCCCGTATGACCCAAAATACCCTCATCCGCTCGGCTGGTTCAAGTCCACATGCTCATTTCCGAGCCCGGTGAGTCTATTCACCTCCAAATTAACCCCCGTCGTCGACGGCAGCAAAAGAAAATCACCCGGGCTCAATCATCAGCAGACCTCTGACAAGCGAGGAACGTGATTTCGAGACCTTTGGATTCCGCCTGGTTTACAATCCATTCGTTGATGTTACGGTCACCTACGGCGCAACGCAGCTTTGGAAGGATCTTCCGATGTCACGCTAACCTCTCTCTGCGGGCCGGAGAGTCTCCTAAGTATATTCCTAATATCGTTCGAAAGGATCTCGCAAGGCTTCAAACGGCACGATCATGAGATGGCCTCCTATGTTTAGGACGCCCCACGGGGGAGTTATTCTCACTGTAGATCATGTGCTGGGGTACGATACTTTGTTCGTCCTTCAAGCTGACGACTCACATGTTCCAACAGCAACAAACTTGGCCAATGGGTTCCGCAGCCGCCCTCGGGCCGCCCACTCGCTAGGAACGGTTTCACAACACCGCGAACGAAGAACCCCAAAAGATGGGCGTCTCCACGTACCGTTTAATAACACGTCAGTACGTCCTTTCGTTGTGCATGTCGTATCGCGCGGGCGTTTTATCGACACGAATTGCGCATATAGGTGGGCAATATAGTTATCTCCGGTTTCCCGCTGGCGGGTGCTTTTTTCTCCGGAGGAAAAAGCACCGTTCGTTCTTCCAGGTCGCTCTAGGTGACACATGATAACAGTGTTGAGTCATCTGATGTCCGGAAGAAGCAGGTCGCGTGTTGATGAGGGTCGTGGAGCTCGTAGTATTTAAGCGTGCAGATTTGAAGGCGCAGCGGATTCCTTATCCCTCAAAATCCTTCCGTGTACCCTATCACGTTATGGCACGGGACGTACCGACCAATAGGAGGGCAGTATTGCTTGCCATCTTCATCGCGTTCGGTGAGTACGATGTCTTTCAGAGCGAACCCTCCGCCTGATGCGTTCATAGGAGGTAAGATATCCACTATCTGGAATGGAACGGAGCTGGATCTCGAGAACAGGGTTTTTGTTCGGATATGACATGGGTGTCATTTCGGTATGGCATTTGCTTTTGCGTGTACCTTCCCTCCTCAGTTGGTTCCGCAGGGCTGTTTGATAATGCCAGACTTTATACAACGATTCGGCCAGATAGACTCTACTGGCCAATCGTACCTATCCAGTTCGAGACAGTCGATCATCGTCTCATTGCTCTCAGCAGGGTAAGTCTATGCTGCTGTTTGTCCGAATGACCCTGAAAGCAACTCCTCTGTAGAACCTTTTGGTGAGCCCACAGTGCGTGATTCATCAAGAGACCCTTCTCACTTTGCGATTAGTGGAGCGCTCGCACAGGCATTCACAGCCGATCGACTAGGGCGGCGAGGATCTATTCTCTTTTGGTCGGCAGTGTTCACTGTTGGCGTCGCCATCCAGACAGGGACGACATATTCTTTGGTGCAGCTTGTCATTGGACGTTTTATCGCTGGTCTAGGTGTCGGATCTCTATCAGGTATGATCTGTATTGCGTCGTCGTTACGAACTGACCACAAATATGTTCCAGCCATTGTCCCGCTCTACAATGGAGAGACGGCACCGAAAGCGATTCGTGGCACTATTCTCGTGATATACCAAGTACAAATTATCTCTGGGTATGATCGCGATTTTCTAATCACTTCACGGAAAGTTCATGGATATTTTGCTAGGATTTTCTTGAGTTATGTCATCGAGCTAGGCAGCCATACACTCATCAACTCGGCCTCGTGGCGCGTTCCGGTGGGTCTGCAGATGATCTGGGGACTTATCTTGCTTTCCGGCATGTTCTTCTTACCGGAGTCACCGTAAGTTTCTGAAATCCTTTTGCAAACTTCATTTGCCAACGGATTTTGGCAGTCGTCACTTGCTGGGAACTGGTAGGGGCGAAGAGGCAAGGCGCGTTATTGCAGAACTGAATGGCGTTTCGGAGGATGACGCCCTAGTGGTCGAAATTGCCGAAGAGCTCGATTTTGCTATCAAAGCCGAGAACGAAGGCGGTAAGGCGACCTGGCTCGAATGTTTTTCTCCAAGAAACGCCATGTGGCGCCGTACGATGAATGGAATGATGCTGCAATTCATACAACAACTCAATGGGCAAAACTTTTATTGTGCGTCTTGTCTCGAGCTCTCTTCTGGCTCGTATCTGATCCCCTTCTCCGTTCGATAGATTATTATGGAGATATTTTCTTCGAAAATGCTGGCGCTGGGTAAGCCATATGGGTGTCCGTTGTCCTGAATACGATTTTACTCATGCATCCTAGTCTTTCACCATACGTTATTCAGACCATCTTGGGAGCAGTGTCGGTGGCAGGCACGCTTCCAGCGTTGTACTTTATTGAGGCGTGGGGTCGTCGCAAGGTTTTTGATGTGTACGAATTTATCAGTGTTCCATCTAACAAATGTCTAGTCGTTACTCTTGGGTGCCTTTGCACAGTCAATCTGCGCATTTATCGTGCGTTCCGTCCACCCTAATCAGAAATTGTCACTTAAAGAACTCTTTACAGGTTGCATTTGTCGGCCATTTCTGTCTTGCAGCAAGTGGAACCCCTGTGTCTGCGTTGACCTCCCGCAACAAAGCAGCTGGGGGTGTCGTCATCGCGTTCGCAGTTCTTCAGGTATTCGTCTTTGGGACGACATGGGGTCCGACGCCTTGGGTGTACCTTGGCGAGTCCTTCCCGCTCCGCGTTCGGCCTAAATCGATCGCTCTCGGAAGTGCTTCGAGTGAGTTTTGGTTCTTTGTATGGATGCGCGTCGTGCTAATGCCGTGCGTTCACGCAGACTGGTTCTGGAACTTTATGCTCTCCTATTGGTCTCCACAAATCGTCATCAAGTATGTCCTCCTTTTTTCTCTTCTCTCCCTTTGCCAAGAGCTCGCTCAATACGTCTCCTTTGGTTGACAGGATCGGGCCCTTGATCATGCTTGTCTTCGCTGGCATGCTCGTCTTCGGTTTCTTTTACGTCTACTTTTTGGTGCCCGAGACCAAGGGAATTACGTTGGAAGAGGTCATTCTTTTATTTTTATCTTTATTTTTCGACTAACGTCTCACACGTGACCGTCGTATCACAGGTCGACGAGTTGTATCGGTCCGGTATCCCCGCTTGGCGGTCGGCGGGATGGAAGCCGAGCGAGAAGCACTATCGTCATCGTCACGAAGTACGTGAAGTGGATTCGGAGAAGCGTAGCTCTGGATCCAAGGACGTGGCGTGAGGGGTGTGAACTTGGATGGGGGAAGGTGGGGATTACCGATTGTTAGTGAGTCGGATCTGAGCGCGGTCATGAGGGTTGGGGGTCGTGCCATATCATGATGACGATGATCCATGGTTGGCATCGATGTCACGGTAGCGTTTACTTGCCCAGATATCTCCCGCGATCAAGATTGGGATCATGCCCAAGGAGATGCCTGCTTAGTAGTAGTGCACCACTTGTCATTGTAATCTACTTGCTGCGTACATGGATAACTCAGCAATAAAGCAGTCGTTTCGCATCCGGAATCAAGGTTTGAATTTGAGTGCGTACGAAAACATACATCTAGGTTGGTTTGGATCAGATCGCCGTGAACATGTTCAAAAAAATAATAACCATAATGTACATTTGCAGACGATATCAAGTAGAGCTTATCTGCCGTTTTTGCGTAGCGTAGGGTAGAGAAAGAACAATAATACTTAGAAGTGACGATACCTGGAAACATGAGGGGTATGTACGCAGTGAGTGGAAGGGATTCCCTTCCATGGGGGAATCTAAAAAATAAATAAAGATGGATACAGGGGTAAACTGGAAAAATAATGAGAAACCCGAAAACGAAAAACGAAAAACGAGAAAGAAATGCCATAGATAAAACAATCGGGATTCATATTTCTTCATCACTCATAGCATAGAGACTTAGACTAGCCATATCGCCCAGGTGTAACTCGTGCTCCGGCCGGAGCTGGAGGCTCGACGGCGATCCCGGAATTTCCGTCAGCGAGAAACTGGCGATCGTTGGCGAGATCTTGCCTGCCCCAGACGAGAGCGAGGACGAATGGGAGTGCGCGTATGGATGGTCGTAAACGTGAGCATGGTGTCCTAGTGAGTGTGGCTGTAGAGAGCCATTACTACCGCCGTTGAAATTACACAGGTTCAGGTGACGCTGCTTTGTCGGCGAAGACGGTGCCGGAGATGGAGGATTCGATAACGGGCCTCCAAACCGATGGTCGTACATGGTCTCGGATGTCAGCAGCGACATGTTCTGCGGCAAACTCGGGAACACGGACGACGTCGTGCTCGCGCGCCGCCGACGAGGACGCGGCGCTACCACTTCTTCAAGCTCCACCACCGGGATTGGCGCATGCGCTGGAGATCCACGACGGGAGGGTGATGACGAGCGTGACGGGAAACCGGGACCCAGGCTGAGGTCCACGGCGGACATTGCACATCCATTTGTGTTGTGTGCATGCGAGATCGAGCGCTGCATCGCTGGTCGACGTGGTACCATTAACGGCGACGGCAAAAGCGCGGATCGATCTTGCGGTGATGACCTAGCAAACGCACCGTGTGGCAGTGGCGGTGGCGGCAAGGTGCCAGCAGCGGCAATTCGATGCATTTGCGTGCGCGTGTCGTCCACCTCGTCCTCGAGCTCCCGTATACGATCCCGCAGCTGGTTATTCTCCTCCCGGAGCGTCCTGGTTGTTTGCTGCGAATCGAACAGCGCAGATAGCAGCGCCTCCATCTCGAGCTCGTGCTTCTCTTTCAGCACCTGCATCGCGGCCCGCTGGGAAGAGGACGTGGCGGATATCGACGTTGGCGCGGTAGACCCCGAAAATGTCGTGCGCGGGGCAGAGAACGTAGGGCTGCCCCAAGTGATGCCGCCTTCTGAGGGCGTCATGACGCGAGAGACGCTACCGCTGCGTCCCCAAGAGGACGTCGAAGCGGCCTCGGAGAACCCCATTCTCGAAGGGACAAAACGATTATCTCGTTCATTGTGAGCACGAAGGGAGGCGTATCTGCCAGCACCTGATGTATGCGTACTTGTTGCATCCCTGTCGCCGTCCAGGAGACCAGCCGCAGCAAACGCTTTCACTGTCCTAGGTCCCAGCCACTCCATCGCAGGAGGTCGGTTAGACAACGAAGATGAAGGCCGTATCGGAGACGTCGAGCCGGACGGAGACGTCAGTCGGGCTTCCTCGACACTCATGCTTCGTCTCCGGTTATAGAACAGATGTGGTCGCCGTCGTTTTTTGACATCCAATGCAGAACTGACGTCAAGAATGGGACGCGAGTCGGGCTGGCGTGTGGGGTCTGAAGCGGAGCGAGGCACAGATTGGAACGACATTCCCTTCTGGCTGGTGGACGGTATATGCGCAGGGGTTTCTTCCAGACGAGAACCTCCCAGGGCGTAAGTCGATGACACCTGCCGATTCGATGCGGCAAGGCGAGAAGCAGCAAGTCTGCGGGGCTGCTTGTCCGACATCGATCCATGAGAACTCGCGGGAGAGGGGGAAGAGTGTGCCTGAGATGACAACGGCGAAGGTGGTTGATATCGCTTTTGGGACGGGGCACGCAACCCTGAGGGCGTGGACGACCCATCCGAGTCGCTCGCTATAAGTGGTGTGTTCGTAACGGAACGCATGAGACGTGGAAGTGAGGAAGGCGGGCCTCGTCCAGGGCTTGCAATGGACAAGGAAGCAGATCGTTTTGAAGACAACGACTGTGCGATAACCCGAGACGTCGGAGGAACGGCAGTGTCTAAACGAGGAGTGGTTCGCGGAAGGATGCCATTCTCGTTCACTAGGTGGAACGGAGATGCAGGAACAGGGTGGCTGGGACTTCGCGAATGGGTTCGGGAGGGGACAGATCTGGCAACAGGACTTGGACTTTGAGATCTGTCCTTGATACTGTTGGGGCTGAGAAGCTGAGCGAGGCTCGGATCTAGTGTGTCAAAATCAAGGGCAGCATCGAGATCCTCGTCACCACATGGTACATGTACTGGGGTATTGGGATCGGATCTGAGAGTTTCCGCACTTTCTTCCACCACGATGCCATTCACGCCATTCAGCCATTCACTGGCAGTGGTGGTGTCCTCGTTATTTAACGCTTGCATCACTTCCGCAGCAAGCTTAGAGGTAGAGAGATCGAAAACAGACGCCGCTCTCGAATCAGCTTGAGGAGATGGAAGTCGACTCCTGTCGGTGTGCTCCAGATCGAAAGGCGACGTGGGCAAACTATCATCTTCATCTTCATGTGTCCCGTCTCCGAGATATGGTATGTGTTTGGATATTCCCGAGTTTTCAGCTTCTATGATGGTCGAGAGATCAGCACCCAAAGTTGGACCAGGCGAAGGTAAAGGTAGGGCTGCGCCACCGTCAGAAAAAGTCGCGAAAAGGCCAAGAGGGAAATACCATAGGGTTCACATTCTTCGTTCGTTCGTTCGTCTGAGAGGCTCTTGTCGGGGGTGGGCCTGGAAGTGTCACGACTGCGCTTGCGGGCTATCATCTCTTCCTCAAAATTCTGGCTGGGTCTCGCTATGGCGATGACCGGGACCTGTTCCGGCTCTTGCGGACGAGGTTGGGTGGCCGAACACTTTCTGTCATGGGCCATACGCCGCAGAGATCCAAAGTTGACAAAGGAAAGCTTGGGTACATTGGAGGGACTGGGGGGAGGTGGGTTTGACGTCTTGGCTGGTGCAAACGGAAGCAAATTGCGAATGGAACGAAAAGACGGGATTGAAGAAGCGGGGGTCTGTGGCACGACCAAGGTGACGGTGGTAGTAGAGGCGTCGGGGCCCTGTTGGGAGCCTTCGGAGGTGCGACGAAGCTGAGACACGAGAGATGTTTGAGAAAGCGGAAAGGCGGATGATATGGAGCTGCGAGAAGGGCGGGGCGTGACGGCGGCGGGTATGGAGGACTGGGAAGCCGAGCGAAGACTGGGAGTGAAGTGTTCGGCCATCATGCCGAGAAAAGGAGGGGTCGAAAGGGGAGCATGCAGCGTCGGAGAAGGCCAGCTTCAGTGTAGACTTTTCCGTTCCACTGCAATGTCCGCAGAAACTCGCCGGGACCGACGTCGCAGACAAAAAATCATCGTCACCTGCCTTTTTGGTTACCCGATCAATTACTTAAATGTCACCGAGCCAATCATGGGTAGCGCGCAGGTACTCATTGTCTTTATATCAAAGAAATATATTTGCCTTTCCTCAGGCTCATGAGTTGAAACACTAAGCAGAGAAGATAAACACGACGAAGTTGGTTGAGTGGTCAATTACGTAGCAGCAACATGGACAATAGCATGTACGGTACAACACCGAATCCCCCCAAAACCCTCAAGGCTTCTACACATGATTATAGATTCTCCCTATGTTGCGAAACGCGCCACATGCGTCTTTCGCACAGAGAAAGGCAGAAATGAACGAATCATGATCACATGGCAGGTAAAATAAGAAGAGCAGAACAAATCATTTAAATTATTATCACCAAAGCTTTTGCTTCTTCTTCCCTTAGACGGCCGAAGGAGCCACGACAAGGGGCGGTAGGCGGACGAACGAGAAGGTCGTGGTCTGCGTCCAAAACATGGAAAATGTACCGTAGTATGCGCCGGCCGCGGCGATGAGACCAAACGCACCACCGGCCGTTGCAAGCTGGGGGATACCTATATTTATCGTTATTAGACATCATCTGAGAGGGAACTAGATCGCTGGACTCTTACCAGTGAAAGAGTTGGCGGAAAGGAGAGTAAGTGAAACGACGGTGAAGCCGAGCGTAACAACGATAGGAAGGGTGGTCCGCATAGCACCAATACTGCGAATATCCGAGTTAAAGACGGACACAGACCATGCGATCGTATCAAACTTACGCAAATAGCAAAGTGATCAATCTGTAACACCAAAAGTAAATAATTTTGCTTTTCCAATGGCACAAGGGATACTTACGCCCAGATACCGAGATATATGCCAATAGCGTTGTAAAACTCTTGCGTTGGAACTCCGTTGACACTATACGCTGCACTGCGATCGTTGTCAATAAGATGAAACTATAGTGCGTCGCAGATACTTACGCAATGCCAATCTCAGGAAGGAACAGGGCGCCATAACTGAGGTTGAAGCCGCCGTAGGTAGTGAAGACCGTACTGGGAGGAAATTATTACGTGTGACCCGGGACAGTTGTCCGAACCGTGACTTACGCGCTGAACGTGTTGCTGTTTTGACAATGAGTCAAATGAATGGCGATGTAATCGAAAGGCACCTACCCAAGGAACATCTCCCACATACCAACGAGCGTTTGTGAGATACCACCATAGCTGTCAACAAATAAACGGTCAGTGAAAAAAAGGAAAAACACGATCAATACTCACAATGTCGCGAAGACGAGAACCAAGTTGGACGATTGCACTTTTCCAGCGTGGAGAGTCAGGATAGACGAACACAAGATGACCGTTCCGTATGCAAGCATGCCGAGAGGTGCCTGTAAAGTCACCCGTTTAAGAATCGGGAAAAATATGTTCACTAAGTAAACGCTGCTCACGGGATTGCCGTACGTCCTCTGGTACGGTGCCATCTGCGGTGGGGGTGCAGGCGCACTGTCCATGTTGATCGTCTGCACGTAGTAGTTTTCCCTGTTTTCCTTGTCGATTTCCGAGTGTGCAGACATGGCGGATAGGCTATCAACTAGAGGGAAGGAGTGAAGACGACGGTACACAGAGGAGAAACAACGTCTGTCTGGCTTGCCCTATCTCCGAAGCTTTATATTCGTGTTCCAGCATAGCGGAGTGTGCTTCTGTGACCCATCTGGTGAGATCGCACGGACGCAGACAATAAAATTGCGTGTTCCCCGAAGTTCACATGCCTGAGCAAGGCATTGCTGTACCCATAACATGCGCCAGGCACTAGGTTTAAGTATACCATGCCCAGTTAGCGGTATAGATACCGTTTATCGTGCGGGACTGCAAAAGGCGGGTATGCGAAAATCATGTCAAGAAGATCAACTGTTGCGCAAAGACTCGACTGAAGCGTGCCGCGTAGCCGGCTCTGAGGATTTCCCTGGCAGGTTGACGAGCGATTATTTCCGGATGAAACCTGCTTCCGGGGAAACCCATTAACACAAGAGTTATTGAATTCGTCAGCCTTATGCGTCATGCTCCAGGCGGTGTGGTATTTCCCGAGACAATCAGTTGCAACGTCCCCGACTCGACTCGACGTCGAGCGCCATAGAGAAATCAACCCGTTTTCGACGCTATCGATTACTAGCTCCGAATTTGCGCGAAATTCCCGTTCCGAGCGCCTGGCCTGGTGGGAATCTCTGGGAGAAATGAGCTCGAAAAATAGTTCGCGATGCGAACTTATCATAGTGTACCTTCACAATGATGACATGTCATTCTGCTTCCCTTGCAATCTCTAAATTCATCATCTCCATTCTTTCTTGAATAGAAACCACTGACCTACAAAGTTTTATATCGATGATACGATAAAAGGGGTTTAGACCACCAACCTTTCGACGTGATAGTACATACTTTGGACGTACCTCGAAGTCCAACATAGGCTTGGCCGTGAGAAAATAGTCGATTTATGGAGTAGTAGCACCGACGTACACCGGCCCGATCATCAACTTGAAGTACTTCATGCTGCACGGACCTGGACGGTTCATGGTGAAGAACGAGCAAATCATGTGATTTCGACAATTTGTATTGTCTGTTCTTTGCCAGCGAGCAGGCTACCGCTTGGATAATAACCCCAAGGAGTTAAGGACTTCAAGTTGTGTGGTCGCATTCCCATCCCCCTTGAATGTGCCGGGCCGAACCATGGTGCAGAAGGATTTATTTCGGCCGCTCAGCGGCTTATTGGAAGTCAACCCTCCGAGTCAGGCTTCTGCGCTCGTCACACACCGGAGATTATAATATTTTCAATGTACTATTACTATCATTGAAAATGACTTTGTTGTCATTTTTTGTGCAGTGTATTGAAAATGTCATGATCCCCGGTGTGTGAAGATAAGCCGTGCGTGCTCTTGGCTGGATCCCGTGCTTGGCAATTCTCACAGCTTCCGAACGATCCGCATCCGCATGCAAGCTCCATCAAACGCAGGTCGAAAAGTTGTCTCCTCAGGTGACAGAGTGTGTTGCTCGTCAAGTGGGAGCAAGTGCTTGAAATGTTACAATCCACGCAAGCTGCCAACCGTGAATGTTTCAATCCGTGCTCCACTTGACGCTGGTGTCGGATCGGTCGCATTCGCCGGATCCGCTCCCGGAATATCACGAATAAGAATGAATAAACACATGCGCTGCCGACAAAGAAAAGGAGGGGTAGCACAGCACGTCTTCGTTATCTGTGCGAGAATTTCGGAATGCTTACCTTTTTATTCCTTGGTGGCCCATATGCTGCCAAGCATACCGTTCCATGGTCAGCTGCCATAGCGACATTGTGATTCAAATGACCAACGAAGTCACGCGACGGTCGCGCTCTCTCCGGGCTCCACAGTCACAGGAACGTGGTAGATATCGTGACCGGGAACTCAAGATTATCCGTTTTCTCCATTTGACTCCACAAAGCATCCGCGAAGTGCCGAGATGCGGTTGAAAACGTCGGTGTCTCTCGATCAATGTCATGACCGTGAGCGTGCATGTTAAACTTTACTGCGCATGCGGGAAGTAGCGTGAAGAACCAGCCTAAAAATGGGCTGCGACATCATTCATCTGATAAAACCATCGTCGTTACTGGCCATCGTGCGGTGAGACCGTAGAAAGTGCGACTCACCTCAAGGCTAGGGGTGTGCTCGCACAATTAATCATGGCACGAAGCGGGGTACCTGTGGCGCGAGGTGAAAAGGCTGGATCGAGAGATATCAGGCGTGCAGCGTTACCTTAATACGTTGACTGGCTGTTTTTATTTATGAGTAGTTTAAAAAAAGGATGATAACACAATGCTGCTAACCTCATGACAACTTGAAGCCAGCAGTTCGTATCTTCAATTGAGGAGAAACCCCTGAAGTACCTGGAATCGGAAAAAGAACCGCCACCGGCGAGACTGAGGACGACGAGCATCCTATCAAGTGGCAGCTAATGTCAGCACGACTTTCTCTAGAAGATAAATAATTCCACGACCACTGGTCGCGCTCGCGGGAGAAGGGTAACAGTAGTCAACGCCACTTACGTTATTTTGGTGATGTTCATTTTACACCTTCCCACACCCACTGGCAACATTCTCCCACTGGCCATCTGAATTGCTAGTAAGGGTGCTCGTGCTAGACGAGCGTTGGAATAGTGGTCGAGGTAATTCGCGTTGCAGATTGACAAGTAGTCACTAATGGCCTCCTTCTTTCGGATGTACAAGTCCGTTCAAGTTCTTTTGCCCGTCTCTACTCTGCTTGCTCATTCTCAATTCGTAGTGCTGCCTTGATTTCACGGCCTATGATCGCTCAGCCAGCCACTGCGGCTCTTCTGTTCGGTTTTGGTGATGTAATCGCGCAGCAAGCCATTGAGCGTCAAGGAAAAAATCATGATGTGCGTTTCCATCGGTACCTCATACCTCGGATGAGGCTGACGCGAGCTGCCAACTTAGTTCATGCGCACTGCTCGGCTGACTTTTTATGGAGGTAGACAACACCACGGATGTTCCGCCGAGGGCGCTCATCAATGCTAATATGCTCGATAGGTGTCATCCTTGGTCCCGCGCTCACAAAATGGTACCAGATTCTTAATCGCATCAAGTCCGCAAGCCCAACGAGGGGATTGATATATCGTGTGCGGTTTCTTGAATTCATCTTTCTACTTACGTGGAGCTAACGCGTATAACAGGTATGGCTTGATCAAGCTTTCGCAAACCCCCGTAATATTCCTTCTAATATCACGTTATCACATGAACTTATCAAAGCTTCCTAGTCGTCGCGGGACTCTTTTTTGGTTCGATGAGCATCATGGAAGGTAAAGGTGTGTCCGGTGCCGTGGAACGTATCAGCGAGGTAGGCGGTGCTTCCCCTCTTGCGTCATTAACCATTGCTCATGTGTTCAGAACTTCGAGCCGACAATACTCCGTGGCTGGTGAGCAACACGGTCGCTTCTAGACTATCCTGCCTCATTAGATCTTTAGGGCCGTTTTCATTCCGACGCAGATCATCAACTTCGCGATCGTACCTCCTCATCTTCGCTTTGGGGTCGTTAGCGTCGTGAGCTTGTTCTGGAGTAGGTTTCCCGAGTTTTGGTTCAAGGAAGCAACATCTCATTGTATCCGATAGACACATATCTTAGTGCTGTGAACGCCCGGGCCCATCAAGAAGCCAAGGACAAGGACATGCAGGCAACTTGAAAAAATTTCCCCATTATAGACTCATCATCTCGTCGGAATATTGCATATCCTAATGGCTGTAGATATCCACATTTTCACGTAGTTATACCATTTGACCGTTTCACACGCTGAACAGACATTTTGTGGACGGGAGTCTCCAGGATGGGTGTGCAAGTCTAGTACACTTTACTGAATCATGCTTTGTGTCGCATGTTTCAGCTACTTGTCAACATTTCGATTCCCATCGTCGGGGGAAATATGACAAGTGGAATGTTGAATTATGTTCCTCAACGCCTCAGAGGCCTCGGGCCTCAGGCACGAACAGCAATATTGATCGTGGTGACGCCAAGCGCCAATCCCTGATGGATCCAAGATATTATAGGAATTGTCCTTTGGTGTTCGCAGATCCTGGACTAGAATGCATTTCTAATTTAATGAAGCTCTTTCGCATGAAGTTGAACAAGATTACAATCATGGCAGTGGAAAGTCTACATACCAGCTACCGAATGGATCATAAGTTACACCACATTATCAATCGTAGCGGTGCCAGGCGCCAATCCCCGACTCCTGATTCGGATCCAGGACTCGGATATGATAGGCATCGTTCTTGGACTAGAATGCTCCTTTTTATAAAGTTACAGACAGCAGCTGAATGAAATTACAATCGGCGGAAAGTCTCGCCAGTCAATATGTAGTCTACCTCCATACAATCCGTAACAGCCTATCAGACGACCGGAATGATTTCTTTACTAGACACTGCAATGATCGATCGATCAATTGATCAGTGACACAGTGTCCTGACATCAGCACACTAACATAGAGCTCAACTCACATGGTAGTACCACACTGTATACCAAACTTCCAGGAGAAAGTAAACAAAAAATGATCGTGGGACGTGCCTGCAATTCTTTTGTATGGTGCCTGCCAGTGATTTTTTTTTGCCTTCAACAAAACCATCCTCTCCACTTCGTGGGAGTCGGGAGCTTTCTTCGCTTTGTACAGTCGACTCCCTCATAACGCATACCTGTCGGGACAGCTCAAAAGGTATGGGTTATGAGGGAGTATGGGTTATTGGAGAGACCATAGGGCGTCAAAAAGCAGTTCGGGAATCCAAAAACCTATGGCTTATGAGGGGGTATGCGTTATCCCTGGTATGCGTTATGAGGGAGTCGACTGTACCGCTTTGCACGAATGCAAAGATAGGGAAAGCCGTGCCTGTGCCTGCAGGCTGGTTTGCAGGGTGCCTGACGAATGCTGCCGACAAAACCCTCCTCCATGGGATCACATCGTCCTCCGTGCTTGAACATCTTGGTACAGTAGTTGTCTTACCTCACTTGATCGCATGCCACAGAAGAGCATTGACGTAGACATGTCCTCAGATCCACACAGAACCTATGCAATCTCTGGAATGAAATACGAACTGGGGTTGAACTGGAGCAAGATCAACTAGACAGGAAAACTATTAGTTTGTTCTCTGTCGGTTTGGCACCTCACAGATCAGGGCAGCAGAAGTAAGGATTCTCAGTATAGCCAAGTGATGATTATCAGCAAGTCTCAACCCAATGTGGCGATTTCAGTTCTGGTCGTAATCCGATTCGGAGGGTTACGGAACCGTGGAAACTTGTTGTGTATTGCATCCAGTCGGCAGAAGGTCCGCGGAGATGCCCTCCGACCCACGCACTGCACTGAAGGTATAATGCTCCGCTGTTATTGATATCTGATAAGAACACAATGGGTTATACTTGTTACACGCACAGGTGATAAAAATACCCTCTGAAGGAGCATAGTGGGGTAACTGCCGCATCAGCAACACAAGTGCAACAACGGTGTATGAGTCCCACGGCGCCGCACCGCGATTGATGGAGTGATAGATAATTGGGTATACATTGACTGGAACGAATGGTCCAGCAAATTGTGCTTGAGAGAGGGACTCTGAAGGAGTCCGCACGATTATCCGAATGACACGGGAGGACACAAGTCGAAGGAAGTGATTCTATCCTGAATCCTGGGCCGCAAGCACCACCACCGCGGATGAGAAACGACCACGATCAATAAGAGCTGCGCTGGCTGTGGTTATCAGCTAGGTCACCGCGCTCATACCGGATTCAAATAATAGACCGTTTAGGTCTCAAGTAGGGTTAGGCTTACCTTGTCGAGATGACAAACATGGCTTCCTATGAGGCTGATATGCAGTGCGTTTAGCTCGATTGGTCGTCTTTGTTGTTTGAAATCCGCCGCCACAGGAATTGGACGTCCGGTGTGGGCCTCCGGGACTGAACCGCGGCACTCGTTCCACATGTTTACTCCGTAAAGCTAGGTACTAGCCGACGTAGCGGATAACAGCTTAAAGCAGTCTGACATTAGCTTAAAATGACCAACAGAATGGTCTACAGTACCTGGGATCCCATCGATGGAGTGTGGCGATGACGAAACAGGAGGTTGGTCATCACGATAACTTTGTCCGATCGGTTCTCGAGTTCGTAATTCGACATTCCCATAAGTACTTACCCTGGGCCAACGCAACACGTGTACCCGCTCTTTATCAACGCGGGGACCAAACTGCGGACCGCAACTCGAGTCGGTCACTTGACCAAGGGTTTGCTTTCTGTCCCCTCAGCACCTCCCAACGCTCCCAACAGCCATGAACCACCCACCGCCATTCGTTCCGCAGACGTACGACCCTGTTGATGCTTTGGACGACCTCCCTGGGATTCATTGGGCGCTTCACGAATTCCTTCATTCTCGCATGTTGGAGTCAGAGGAATATTGCAATCGTATCGATCCGAACAAGTGCGTTGCTAACGACGCGTGCCTGAGCTAAAGCTGAAAGCATTTCAGAGAGAGGTTGTATTTCGCCACTGGTTATGGGCTCATTCAGTGCATTAAGGGCCTCATGTCATTCGAAGACAAGGTATGTCCTACGTCCGGTCCACCATGGGCAGTAACATGGATACTGCGGATAGGACTTGCTTTCGGCGATAAATCACACAAGACACGGCAACACCATCGCCTCCGCCCATCGTAAGCCGGCGCCATCGTTGGCTGGCCGCCTTGCCAGTTATATCGTGCCGGGGATAGGTAATTCGGGTGTAGAATGGATTGCACAAATGACACCGGTTGAGAGACATGCAGAGCTTGTGTATGCTGAGAGTCTGTATGAAAAGGTATCCATATCGTCTGCTCCTACCGCACAGACATTCAAGATGCGACGCATGGTAGAGTTTGCTTGGTATCGTATACTCTGGAGATTGGCTTGCGTTTGTCAAGGAAGTGTGAGAACCCCATTCCTCCAGAAGAGACGACGACTCAGGTGTTGTGGTTTTTTTCTCCAGGTTGAACATGCGCACCACGATATCAATATATCGACAACTTGGACGATACCTCGAGGTAGTCGACGCTGCGTATGCTGCTGCCCATGCCAATGGCGATGCATCGGATCAGCCACTCGAGGACCCATCTATTGACGTACATTTCCGTTCAGGAGTATATCTGGGTGTTGGCGCGTCCCACCTGACACTCTCTTTGATGCCTGGGCGACTCTTAACAATCGTCGAGTTATTTGGCTACCGAGGAGATCGCAAAGAGGGCTTGAGAATGCTGAGTCGAGCAGGTGGTTGGAATGCCAATGGTGAGAGGACCGTCGTCTCCCAAGGCAGGTTCAAGTGCTTCGCTTTTGTATCATTCGGTGAGACTAACAACCCATCATGACTCAGAGTCTGAAGGCACCCGTCGCGCAATTTGTGACATGACATTACTCATGTTCCATCTTGTACTATCCACGGTTACCTTTGAAGGTATCGATGTGAACATGGCTCGGAGAATCGTGGAATGGAATTTGGAGAGGTATCCAAACGGTGCATCCATTGCTTCTGTATACCCCTTACAAAATCATTGATACTATTCCAGGTGTGTTTTTCCTCTATGGCGCCGGTCGTCTTGCGCTCGTACGTTCGCAACCTCAACGTGCTCTCGAGTACTATGCTCGAGCGGCACAGGCGCAAAAACAATACCGTAACATGCAACACGTCAGCTGGTGGGAGAGCGCAACCGCCAATTTAGCGTTGTGGAATGTCGATGCTAGCAAAGATTGGTGGAACCGCCTGTTGGAGGAGGCCACGGCAAGTATAGATTTGCCATTAATATGTGGGAACTCAGCCGTCCTTGTGAACAGTGGTCCAAAGCAACCTACGCGTATGGGGAAGCGGCTTGTCTCGCGACCATTGGTGATGACGGTCGCGCTGCCAAGTTGATGGAGAAGGTGCCTGGACTTAGGCAACGAATTGCTGGGAAGAGTATACCCCTTGAGGTAGGATGTGAGATCGTTTCTTTTTAAACACTTTCCCTGACTTCTTGGGTGGTTCCACAACGCAGAAATTCGCCGCTCGCAAGGCGCGAAAGTATCTAGCTCAAAAGAACAGACTCATCCTACCAGCGCTTGAGCTTGCTTATGTGTTTTTCACTCTCGCCCACGCTCCCCGCCAAATCGTGCTTGGGCGCATGATTCCTCATATCAATCAAGCTCTCGAAGATCTTGGCGTGCTGGAGATGGACAGAGTCAATCAAGGTGCGCTCACAAACGGGGAGAAATCCAACGGGACGAATTATAGAAAAGCAAAAAGCAAGGTGGAAGGGAAGGACGGGTACTGGGATGATCTGTGTTTGGCGCGGTTCTTGGAGGGAGTTTGCTGGCGCTTCGTAGCCTATCCGGTATGTCCATTTATTTTGTAGAACATCAATGAGATCTGTCTTGTAAATGTAGCCTGCCTCACAAAACTGATACGCTCTATCTTTAGGACCCAGATGCCGAGCTCGACCCGAACGAGAAGCTATCCGTCTCTGTCACAGATGCACAACATAGGGCAGAGTTTGCTTTTGAAGAAGTGTTCACAAACGGGCACAAGATAGAGCTTGACCATTACATCGTTTACTACGCCCGTAAGTCGCTTTCGTACCTCGTATCGCATCGTCAGAGATGAATGTTTGCGAGCAGATTTTGAATATGGACGTCTCCTCGCCCGTTGCGGTGATAAGGAAGGTGCCAAAGCCCAATTTGACATGGTGCTGAGCGGGAAACCGCTCGAAGTCAACGCTGCTGGGCGCAAAGGCAAATACAGTCTTGAGGTACGTTCTCCGAGTCTCACTCAACTGGCCGCAAAGAAATGCTCATGCTCTTTTGAACACCACGCACAGAATGCGCTGCTTCTCCGAACGCACGGCGCAGTGGATGCCCTGGAGGAAAACCGACCTCTTTAGAGTCCTTCGAAACCTGATTCGGGACGATCTGTGGACCCTGCATATAGTGCAGTGTCCCATTTGGTTTTTTTACTGATCTATTTACTTCAAGATAGTGGAGTTGTACATGATCCGACTAATTTACTTACCTAGATCTAGCAGCGTTGTTTGGATTTTTGCAACCGTTCTTACTGCATGTTCTTCCCGCGAGACGCACAACGCAAAGAAATATCTTTCGGTGCGATGGATACGCCGACACTTGCTGTGTGGTGAGTGTGGGGTGTAGGAGAGGCCCGGGATCGCCTACTATGAGAGACGAATCTCAGATTTCATTTCTGCCTTGTAAATAGCAGATGCATGATCTAGACTGAACGTCACTGAAAGTAGCAGTTCGCATCTTGTCTTTGCTTTCTCGTTAGTTAGCCATTCGCCCTACTGCACTTACTAGCCACGAGCCAGTAGTCTTCTGGAATAGATATTGATCAGCGCACGAAACGCTTGCAGTCAGCAACCTTTACGGTAAATATTGATTCAAGGAGACCTCGACTCGAGCCGGGCGTGGGAACACAAGGCTCGCGCTCAGGTAGATGACTGTCACCCCTCCGTCGCTGGATTTCTACAACATACTTGGAATCCATCGCGATGTGTCTCTCAACGACATCAAAATAGCCTACCGTCGCACCCTCCTCCGTCACCATCCCGACAAACAACCCCGACCACGATGTTCGCACGAGCCGCGAATGACGACTGCTTCCACCTTCACCGGGGTCGAGGACACGGCCGCTGGGGAGGGTATTTCGTATCATCCGATCCAGAGTCTGGCTTCGTCCGTGGTCTCGGTCGATGACATGGCGTTGGTGAAAGAAGCGTACGAGACGCTCTCGGACGCGCGATTGCGCGCGGTGTACGACCGGTCGTTGAAGAGGGGTGAACTGGACGCGCGGCCTCAGCCCAGACCGGCGCAGGTGGTCTCGCTCGAGGAATTTACGGTGGTGGACGTGCCCGTGAAGAGCCGAGGGGTTGTCGAGACTCTGCGAGGAGCAACAAGATTACCGCCGGGATTAGAATGGGACCCTGGCACGCGGATGGAAGAGCTTTCGGAAGCCTCGGCGGTGCGGCAGGAGTGGTATCACAATTGTCGATGCGGTGGGACGTATCGTATCACAGAAGATGATTTAGAGAATGGGTCGCATCTCGTGGGTTGCGAGAGTTGTTCAGAAGTGATCTGGGTTGGATACGAGGAGGTGGTGACGGAGGACGAGGAGGCTAGCTAGGTGGTAATACCACTTGGCACTTCACACCGAGGATTCAACCACTGCATCCGGACGATGCTGCATGAATTGAATACCGCCTCTGCACACCACATCAGACAACGGGCTAGTGCTCGTAAACTCGATTTCCGACGATCAAATTGACTCGGCGGGTTCACCACCCAGAGAGACGAGCGCCGAGACAAAAGTTGAATAAAAGGAGTAGTACCAATCGATTCGATTCAGCCGTGCTGGAGTAACGACTTCAATGCTTTTCAATCGACATCCATCTCGTCATCCGGATCAGAAAATTCCACATCTGACATATCCGCGACCTGGTTCACTTTCACCCATTCTTTGTAGAGCGTCCCGAGAAATTCGCGTCCAATCGCTATCGAGACTGGCCACGGAACCGCATTCCCAATCTGTCTGTGCATCTGGATGGCAACGACTGAGACGACGAGTAAGATCGACGACGGAGTGACACTTACGGTCTTGATGCGGTTGTTTCGAGCGTGGAACACGAAATGATCTGGGATCCCTTGCGAACGCGCAAGTTCCCGAATCGTCACGATGCGTTTGCTCTAACAAAGACACACGCATCAGGATGAAGGCCTCAGGCTGTATCAAGGAGAGAGGCATACATAAGGGTGTATCACGCGACATTGCTTCGCCATCGGGTCCACGTTCGCGACCGTGGTTTGGAACCATTTGTCTCGTTGTACGCGCCCGTAGTATCCTGTGATCACGGTCGGATGTGTGCCCAACGCGCTCATGTCGATTGGTTACTGCTGCTCACCACCTCGGAAACCAAGCCTGGCAGTCGCGGACGCAGGATTTGCGAACTGCCACTCCCAGAGATGACTCGGCAAAGCTGTTCGAAGAAATCAGCGGACATCAACATGGCGAAGGAATATCTAATCCATGTCTTACACCGATAGTCCGCGTCAGCTTCGACGGGGATCTCGACGATTCTACAATCAACGTTGAAAAATGTATTCCGGGTCAGCATGTACGCCCCACGTTCTGCTGCAACAAGACTCGCCTCTCGACCTTTTTCGGATCGTACGTGCGTGTGTATTGCTGGATGTCCTTTGTCGGTCGACTGCGACATTGCTGTTGGAATCTCGTCTGCGGTGGGTGTTCGTATGCAACGTTGGGTCCGTGATAACCACACCATGGTTCGTTCCCGCGACATTCCTTGACGCGTCTCTGCTCCATCTGCCGAGTGTTGAGATCTTCTTTCGGATGTTTCCTTCGAGGGAGAGAATGTTTAAGAAAAGCCGTACACAGGTTCTAAGAGAACGCGACGCACCATTCGAACTTGGGAAGGTCGCTGATCGCATCGTGTACGGACACATACCGATGCGGAGCGACGCCAGAGAGCGTGGTTATCGGATCAAGGCGAGGTCCCTCTGGAAATCTGATCTCCAGAGAATCGTTGACAGGAAAATCGTGCGTAGGCTGGGGAAACTGCGGGAGCTCCAAACCGCGCTTGGCGGCGATGAGGAAGAAACGGACACGCGTTTGTGGCGCTCCGTAGTGCCCAGCTTGAAGGAGAGCACACCGGAACTGATATCTGGGCGAGCCAGTGTCGACGTCGTTAATGTAATCAAACGCATACATCGAAGGAAGGGCTCACCCCATGTCGAGCAACGCCGCGGCAACGAGTTTAATACCGCCCATCGGGATCCCTCCCTTGACTGTGTGTTTACCATCTTGACATCCACGAAGCCTGTATTGTAGAAAGCCCCGGACGTTCTCAAAAATACAGTACTTAGGTTTCAGGAAGTCGACATAGGATAGCGCGGTGAGCATCAGAGTGCTCTTGCTATCGTTGGCTCTCTGAAACATGTTCAGGGTAGAGTGTGGTTGACTGTCCACGAGTCAAAGAAGATCCGAGCAAGGAACACGATACCCTACCAAGGGAATCCCGTGACAATGCAGTCGATGTCACCTGGCTTGAACGGTGCAGGTAGTGGTTTGCCTTCGACAGACATGAGCGCCTCAGGGTCCTTTCTTTCGTGGGTCAAGATCGCATGTTCGAGGACCAGGCTGCTGCATTGATTGTACACTTTGGTATTCGGAGAAGCGGTCTTCCTAATCAAATTGTCAACTCGAGGTCAACAATAAAAAAAAACATGAACACTTGCAGTGTGTCTGCCGCGCTCGGTGCGATCTCCACAGCATGCGTCAGTTTGAAACAACCCAGCTCCTGCAGGGCCAGACTGAATGCGCCCACTCCACTGAACGGATCGAGGACCCGCAAGGGCGTCTCATTCTCCAAGAACATCTCCGTTCCTTTAAACGTCTTGAGATCCTGTTTCAAGCATATGTGACAGATGGGAAATCCATTCCAATGCATCCGACGTTTGCTGTCCCATGACGTGACGAGGAGCGAAGGGAAGCGATACTGGACGTAGAACCGATAGGGGGACATGGCTAACCATGCATCCAGTTCGGGCATATCCTCTTTAACCACCACATAGCATACCCCAAGTAAGTTAGAGACTGCGGTCGTCATCTCATCTGGCGTATAAAAGAGGTGTCTCTAAACGCAAGGACATGAAGGGACGACGTAACCCCAAATGGACAAACGGACCTCATCTTTGATCGTCGTGTTTGGTCGACATCCAATCCTGTCGATGCGCCCGAACAGCCGGACCACAACTTCAAACTTTTCGTTACCACCCACACGGAGGAAATCGACGATGTGGCCAATGTGGCATGGTCCTTGTTCTGCTTTGATGAGGACACAATCATCCAAATGGTAATCAACCCCAAGCCATCGTACTCCAAGATGTATTTTATCCGGCCCCGAGCTGTCCTCCGAGTTTTTGTGTAGCTCGCATGCGGGGCAATTGTCGCCTGGGGGTTCTCGCTCGGCGGCTGCAAGCGCATTCATGTCGATGTCGGTGAAGGTTCCATCATGTTCATCCCAGAAGTACCTGGATCAACCCGTCACAACTGACGAATCGAAATTACAAGGTTCCTACCGATAAAAGTAGTCTTGTTGTTGGACCTCAGCGAGAGACTGATCGGGCTTGATGTAGTGGGTCTTGACTTTTCCAATGATGTGTCTCAGCCTTGGCGTATCACATTCGTTCACTAAAAACAGTTCTTGGGCGTGTCCCAATTCTTGGAGGAGCGTCTGGGAACTGTGTACGAGCCACTGAACATGAACAGTCTCATGTTCTTCGTGCATATGTATGATCTTGCCAAACCTGAAAAAAACTCAGATGAGAAAATCCAGGATATACGACAAACACTTTACCAAAAGTGATCTGCGAGTGTGTCCGTCGGCGGGAGGTCATCGGGATCCGGCGGTATATCTTTGAGCCCCCCTGCATAAATCAGAACGATGTCTCCGACCTGTTATTTTCACCTTCGCCGTAGGAAAAAAGGCAAGAAGACCCTAGACTCTTACCTCGTATTTTTCTCCATCTATCAAAATATGCTTCAGCCAACGCGAACGCCCTATCCTCTGGTCTGGTCTGAATTGTACGAGTCGTCGAGCCTGAGTACGGAACAAAAGTTGCTGAAGCCGGTGGGCGAGCTTTTCTTTCGGTACTTCCGCCTCGGCTCGGGGCTTGGGCCCAACGACCCGAAGTTTTTCTCTGAACAATGGAACAGCGATTCCAGCAATTCGCGGGGTCACCCGTGTAAGCGTCTTCGAACGCAGTACTGCTGTGTCTATATCTCCGGATCCATCATATACGATGGGTAGATCAAACTGTGAGGCCAGATTCTTTTCAATCTGGGGCTTGCCTGAGGGTTTGAAGATCATGGGAGGCAGGCGAGAAAAAAGATACTGAATGACAGCAGATTTTCGGAGGGTGTCACCGTATGGGACAGTTTCTAGCGTGTCGCGTAGTTTGGGAACCTAGAAAAGCGTCCAGAAAATGTTGGCCGGTCGTTTTTTTCACAATCGAGCAAAACTCACGGCACCCCATAGTTCTCGCTCGGTCATAGGCTCACCAAAAACCTCATTATCTTTGCTTTCATACGCCCGTTTGAAAAGATAATATTCTTGTCCCGGATCGACGTCAGCGGAGGAAATCACAAAGCGCAGCGTCGACTGGAGCCTCCAAAACGGACGGAATTGGCTTCGGTATTTCTTGGACGGCATCGAGACATCGAGTTCGTAGACCGCATGTTTCGTCTCGATGAAAAACGAACTTTTAACATTAGCACACAGTATGTTGCATCCCGAAAGATAACCTACCTGTTCGGGTCCGCATATCTCGTAAAGTACCGGAGTACTCTTGAAAGGCAAACATACTGCCGCTCGGCCTCTTCGTCAATACCATCCTCTTGGCCTTCGTCTTCGTCTACGTCGTATTTCGCGACGATGAATCCTGCGCCAAGAATGCGCCGATCGTCGTTCACTGCCTCATCGAGGCAATCGAGCGAAACCATGTTCAACGAGTCGGCGTCGAAGAAGGCGAAACGGGACAGGACGCGCGTCCGCTTCTTGCCATCGTCTGGAAGATCTGGCTCTTCACCGAATATGAGCAGATTGGCATCTTCTTTTATTTCGTACTTCCGTGGGTCGTATTTGCGTTCTGGCGCAACAAAGACGAAAATCAAGTCAGATTAACCGAGTGTAGACGAACTGGTTCCCCTGACCGGGATGCGGAACTGAGTCCAGATTGCGACGCTTCGCACCCTAAAGTTTGCAAGGGGTGAATGAGGGGCGTGGCAAAGTAGAAAGGTACGCACTCTGATATCAACATCACCAGCGTCGCCGCGATCCCGTTTGCGGCCGGCGTCAGAGGTGGTAGCAGATGCTGAGTCGTCTGGGTCTTCAAGGCCGAAAGAAATGTCGAGGGCGCGTGGTCGGTTGCCACGTCGACTCGGACGTTGGATCATGGTGGTCCGTGGATGAGATCTGAGATCTGAACAATGTCTTGGACTATGACTCAATTGCGTGATTAGGAGTATGAAAGAGGGTCTTTTGGAATGTAGATAACATCAAGTCTAAAGTGGCATACAACTACTTACAAAGTAAACGAGGCCGGCTGCGTAGGTGGTACATAAGAGGTGCGGAGGGTTTACTTTCGCCCATACACAAAGACAGAATAAATGGTACAAGGCGACGAGAGACTAGTAAAGGGTGGTATTACGAACCAGAGAAAAAAATTTCGAGAAGACGGGAAGCACGGTAACATGTCCAGGAACTACATCTGCATTGAGCAACAACTTGGGGCAGAGAGAGGACCGACACATGCTACAGCCAAGCTGGGTTCACTTGGGCGGAACGCTTGCATCCGGACCTGCAAGTGCGCCTTCTGGGACACCGTCCAAGGTGGGTCCTGACTCGCCGCCGACCTGGTGGAAATCTGCGGTACGCGATGGATGAGTTTAGGTCACGTGCGGGACGGAACGGAGAGGCAGACCGAGAATTTCGCTGTACATCATGACCTTCCATGTGTCCACCGGAAGGTCGGCGTCATTGAAGCTCCAATCAAACTGCTCTGCAGCAACGGGCTCGTCGGTTGGGTCGTGATACGGGGCAACGTACTCGTGGGCCAGAGAATCGGCCGCGTCTATGCGCTTTCGGGGGTCGAAGACAAGCATCTTTTCCAACAGATCCAAAGCTAGAAAATGGTGAGAGTGGGGCTGAAGAGAGGATCGAAAGGTATTGACCATCCTTGTCCGCTGTCCTGAGCTTCTGGCTGAATGGGACGCGCTCGCGCTTGGGGAGGCTCTGGACGAACCGAAGGGTCTGACATGACAGCGTGAGCAAAGTACCGGAATCTGCCGAGAGAGTACAAAACATTTTCGCTTGCGATGGTTTCGATGACATCATCGGGAGGTGTCCCAAGCAATTCGGTGATGATCGAAAACTGGTTCACATCTGTACTCGCGGCGTTGGTTGCGCCCACAGAAAAGAGAGTGCGTGCACCTACGGTCCTTGCCAGGGAACAGCGGTTTCCCCTCCAACATCTCCGCAAATATGCACCCAGTGCTCCAGATGTCGACCGCCACATCGTACTTTTGCCACGTCAACATGATCTCGGGGGCCCGATAGTACCGCGTTGAGACATATCCTGTCATCTGTGGATCTTGGATCCGAGCCAGACCAAAATCGCATATCTACCCCACATCAGCCACATCAGACATCACTGTCACCATCGTCGAAAGCCCACCTTAAGGTCGCAGTTTTCGTTGACGAGAATATTACTCGGTTTCTGATGCGGATCAGCTGAGAACGGACAGGACTTCTGCCACGCGACTCACCAAATCGCGGTGGACCACACCCGCAGAATGAACGTATTTCAGACCACGCTAACGAGTCATGAATGAGTCCGGAGATAACCGCGACAAGACCGCGCACCAGAATCTGGTACAAAAAATATTGGATGAATTGTTTCTCCAGCGGACGCGACGTCAGCAGGCGGTGTAGGTCAGTGCCAAGCAACTCCGTGACAAAGTATCTGCAAGATATTAGATGGTACTTGTGCTTGCGACAGTGAGCTCACAGATCTTCGAGAGGCGAGATGAACACGTCGCTTAGGCTGATAATCTAGGGTGTCCAGTGAGCGTGCGTACTACATGCGAGGTCGCGAGTAAACTCACGTTTTCGTGCTGTATGTGTTTCAACAACTTGAGTTCGCGATACGTTCGTTTGCTCAGGACGGGCGTGCTAAAGGGTTTCATGATCTTCTTGATCGCGACCGACGAGCCTGTTAGCTGATCCTTTGCGGAACTAGTAAACACGCATGAGAGGCGGGCGCGGGCCAGCGTGTAAGGATGGATGGCACCAGACGAGACCGAAGGCCCCTGGCGGTAGGGAATGAGCGTGTAGTGGAGATCGAGCGATGCGGCAAGCGTACCCATTCCGACTGGTTGTAGGTCGACATAACGCGTAGTGACCTGATAATCGATGTGGATCATCATCAGGGGATCCAGCATTCGTGGCGCGGTGACACACCTCGAAAGACGTGCCAAATATACTGAGCTTGACGAAGGACATGGTCAAAGATCGGAGAGGAGGGCGATGAAGCTCAGATGGGGCTGCCATCCAAATCAGCCTAATTTCCGTCGGCGTGTCTGAGGTCCCTGGCCCATATTGACCGCCCCTCCGCCGCCGCCGCTCGCACACTTGAACGGCTCCACGCCCACGTCGTGGCTTTCTCAGGCTTAACATTGCCGACACCCCTGCTGTTCTATTCGTTCCACCATGTCATTCATTCGCGCTGCCACCTTGGCCCGCTCAACGGTATGTTTCCTGCTCTCTGTACTCTCACACGTACCCACTCAGAGTGTTTCGCAGGCCAGATTATACTCGACAGAAGCACCCGTGGCCAAAAAGTCGGGGGTGTCTAAATACCTTGTGCCCGTCGGCGGTGTTTTGGGTGCCACTGGCAGTTGGCTTCTCTACGAATATTACTTCAAGGGCGACGCAGCAGAGCAAGCGAAGCCAAACAAGGTTTTGACTAGTCCTCTCGACCCCCAAAACTTTGTCGACATCAAGCTCAAGCGGGTCGAACCCTACAACCACAATACCTCCAAGTGAGTGCCACCTTAATGCCCCACCAGCCTCCGGGTACCCACGCGTGGCATCACAGATTCGTTTTTGACTTGGGCGAGGGAAAGGCTTCCCTCCTCCCAGTATCCTCTTGCGTATATATCAAGGCAGATGATTTCAAGGATGCCAACGGAAAGCCCATGGCCCGGCCCTATACCCCCATTTCTGCCTCAGACTTGGAAGGGGAGTTGACTTTTATCATTAAAAAGTATGAAACCGGCAATGTCTCCAAATATATACATTCCCTCAAACCCGGTGACCAACTTGCCATCAAAGGACCTCTTCCGAAGTGGTCCTGGAAGAGTAATTCCCTCTTTATTTTCGTCTGATACATGTTTTAATCCCTTTGCAGTGAACGAGTTGGATGAGGTCGGCCTCGTTGGTGGAGGCAGCGGCATGTGAGTCCAAAGACAGCAAAGAGGATTCCAACCCATAAAGTGTGACCCCAAGTGCGCCTCTATACCAGGTTTTGCAGCACGCGCTTGCAGACAAGACCAACAAGACCAAGTTCAAGCTAATCTTTGCAAACGTGACTGAGACTGATATCCTTCTTCGAGAAGAGTTTGATGCGATGAAGAAGCAACACCCCAACAACTTTGATGTTGTCTATGTGTTGGACAAACCTCCTGCGAACTGGAAGGGTGATCTAATATTATCCTTCCAGCTCTCGGGATGATACTCATGGTTGGTGTGCAGGATCGAGCGGATATGTCAATGCTGATCTCATCAAGCAACATTTTGGCTCTCCTTCCCTTGGCGACAAGGTGAAGATCTTTGTGTGCGGTGAGTAGTCTTGCCTTGAACCCGGTGGACGGAAGTTGACGGGCATCATAGGCCCTCCTCCACAGGTCAATTCACTTGCTGGTAAAAAGGAGGGCCCTTACAAACAGGGAGAGCTAAGTGGAGTTCTGAAGGATCTTGGATACACCGCTGACCAGGTTGGTTCTCTGCGCTGGCTATGGGGTCGTGTCACTGACTGTGTTCTGTTAGGTCTACAAGTTCTAGAATGATCGCGGGAAGTAGAAGTACGCCGTAGATTACATAAGCAATGCTACTATAGTGACGCGTGCTTCTGATCATCGACGTCGAGTGTCATCTCATCCAATCTCTCTTTACACTATGACACAGAATGATCCAAACAAGCTCGCTCGTCGTTTACCCTCACCACATCAACCTACGCCATCAGGAAGTGTATCCAAGGCACCGACTACCGTTCCAACCACAAGCTTCTATGCTTCAAAGCCACCCCCGCTCCCGTCCCGCGAAAACATCGGCTCAGCTCATACAAAGGTCATCCAGCCAGGAACACCACCTCCAGTGTACGGTGCGTCGGATGGCAGTCCCTTTCGCGAGCCACAGCTTGTTGAGGAGGCGCCTGTCACCAACGATCCCGTGCCCGGCCTCTTGCCAGCCGAAGACAACTCCAATACATGGGGTCAGACCAGTAATTGGGCGGGGACTCAGCCAACGTGGCCCACATCCACGGATGCGTGGAATCCGGAGCCGACGCCTTGGGATGGCTCCGCTACTTGGGCGAATGCATACGGTGGCACTTCGCAACAAGGACAAGGCCCCACCATCGATGGTCGGGACAAGTTCGAAGAAGAACACTGGTGGGACGCTTCCATCCGCGATCTACACAAGCGACCGGGCCAAGGTGTATTGTCGCCGTACTTGGCAGACCTCTTGCATAATCCCGATCACTCCTTGTTCTCCGTCGGCGTCGACCCGCCCGATATGAAGCCTCATGCTCCTACCTCTCCGGAGAGCAGCGATATCAGTCCATCGTTCCATCCCCCCTCTGTAGACGACCTGACATACTCCATACCACATCCAAACGCGTACTATTGCAGGAAGCATAATGGTTGGGTCCTTCTCCAATGGAAGTCTTCGACGATGATGCCTCCTCTGGCCAAATCATTCGTTCCCGATCCGCAAGCCCCGTTCCCGGACCTTGCCCGCCGCAAGCGGACCACGTCGTGCGTCGGCGAGGGAGAGCAGCCTTTTGGTCAAGTAAACTTAACCCACCACTTCCATCGCTACGAAAGGGCTGTAGACTCGCTCAAACTCGATCCAGCCTTTCGCCGCTCAGAATGGGAAATGTCCGTTCAAAAGAAATTACAACGGCGGAAAGCGACATCGCTCAACCTGGACGCAATCTCGCTAGATCAACTGACAGATGATGTCATGGAAGACTCCGTTCTTGAGGAGGAAGGTGACTTGTTGGACCTCTATGTCTGTTGTCAATGCTCGCTGTATTGCATTGTCTCCGAAGTCATCCCCGGTGTTATACCCGTCAAGTACCTCGAGGAGTTCATGCGAGAGAAATGGGATACCCCGATCCCTGGTCGCAACCGAGATGAATCTGTTGTCTCGGGGCTGGAAACCTTTCTTCTGTAGGTTTAGCATTTCATGCTGCATCTAGAAGGTACTCATCTAGTTGTAGCATCGTCGAGAACAAACTGTGGAGGGGAGAAGGCCGATGCATGGCTATTTCTCGGCCTGTATTCCAGCGAAAGATCGGGTGGTCATCTGTCGTGTGAGGACAATTTCGATTGTCTCTTGAATCTACTTATCCGATCCACGCGCACAGTCGCTCCATCTTTGACCACATGGGTTTCATCATTGCTGAAACAATTACACCGGCTGGCGAGCGGGATACATCTATCACACCTCCTAATACGGATCCAAGTACTGTAGAGGGCCGCCAGAATGCGAGAAAACTCCTCCGTTTCTGGGTGGAGACGAGTGCTTGGTTGCTCGACTACCAACGCCGATGCAGTACGTGCTTTCCGAATCTTTCTGACTTCGACCCAAACATTTTGTAGGCAACGCGCTTAAGCAATACACTTTTGCCAAAGCATGGGTGAAGCTGGATTCTGTCCGTGAGATGTATCAAATGGGTGTAGGCGCACATCCCGATCAGAGTATGTTTCGTCGTGTTCTGTTCCCGATTATACGTTGCTCACTGGGACGTATAGTTCAAAGATTGTCGAGGTTACCTGCGTTTGTAGAATACGAACCTGTCCAGCTTGCTATAAGGGCACTGGGGTTGACTCCCGTGACATACTCGTCCGGTGGGTCTATTCCCCTCTTGATCTGGTTTGTGCTGAACCGATCGACTACAGAACTCCTGGCATTTGCATACCTTGCACAATGTAGATGCGATCCTAGGCAAACATCGCATTATTTCACCCAATTTTATACTGTTATTCAAGCCATCCAAGCATTTGGCGATATTCCCTCCCAGGAGCTTCAAAACCTTGTTCTACAAGAGCGCACCAGGGACCGGTATACTGAAGAGGATCGACTCGGTGCCCTGAAAGTCCTTGGCTTCGGAAAGGACAGCCTGCTGCGAGTAGATTACGAGGATGACATCGACGAGGACTTCTTGGTTTTTGCTTGGAAAGACTGCATGAAAAGAGCCTGGAGGGATCCCAAGGACGGAGCGCAGCGATTGAGAGATGCTAACGACGCGTTCAGAATCGTGGCAGAATCAAGAGGCAGCGTGAACCTACGGAAAATGTGGGAGGATTCCTCGAGGGATAGTATGGATCCGACTCGGGCGTATACCATTCTAGAAGTTCCTCCGGAGACGGATGATGGGATGTTGATGACCGTGTTCATGATGCGGGTATGTGTTCCAACGGTTGACTACTCTATCGTGCCCTCACATAGGGTTCGTCAGTTGGAAGAGCAGCCTCATCAAACTGATCGTATGAGGGAGGCTCTGCTTACCCTCGCAGAGGCCAGAGATAGCCCTCGATTACGGGGATTCCTGGAATCCGGGCAAGACCGTGAGTGTCCACTAGATAGAATGCGAACCGAGTTCTCACATCACGGGTAGCGGGTGAGGTAGCACCGATGACGCGACATGACTTCCCGAGAGGGCTGAACCAGCTGGGCAATACCTGTTACTTGAATTCGCTCTTGCAGTACTTTTATACGATCAGGGAGCTTCGGGATGCTATTGCACCACTGGCAAAGATGAGTGTCAAGGTACTGGAGGACGAGAAATACTCGGATGACGATCTTAAGAGACATCGCGTTGGTGGACGGTTGGTCACGAGACGGGAGATTTTCCGGTCAAAGAAATGTAGGTTTGTCCATGACTTGAGACAATAGTGCACGTTTTGACAAGGCCTTCAGTTGTTAATCATCTCGCGAACTTGTTCTGGAAGCTTGAGAACTCTAATGAGGCTTCTGTAACACCTACGATGGACCTTGCCAAGCTTGCTCTCGTAACCTCGCGGGACGAAGAAGACGAAGAGGCTGAAAGCAGAGGAACGGACTCTTCCAACGATACTGATGCTACGCTCGTGGAGGATTCGCAGTCGCTTGGGCGCCTTGCCACGGTTGACTCGGCTGACACCGTGCTTGGAAAACGAGCTCGGGATGACAACGCGATGGATATCGACGAGGTCGCGTCACCGAAGTCACCTGCGTCTGAGTCCGAAAAGAACGGGTACGTGATGGTCTCGAATCCATCGTCACCTCGTAGATCGAAGTCGCCTCGTCTTGATGCGGCGAGTAGTTCAAGCTCGTCTTCCAAATCCATCACCTCAAAAGAGTCAACTATAAAGAGTTCTGGTCAACCGAGTGAGGAAGACGTACTCAAAAAGACGTCTTTATCTGAGAGGAAGACGACCTCAGATTCTGTGATGCTCTTTGGTGAGTCTTTATCCAAGTTGCTGAGGAACGTAGACATATCCTTATCCTTTCCAGGCAAACAGCACGACGTATCCGAGTGCATGGATAACTGCATGTTCCAGATCGAGATCGCTTTACTTAACTTTAGTGGCTTGGGCGATTTACAAGAAAAGGGCAGTGTCGTCAAAAAGTTGTATTTCTTCCTTCGTTATCCCTCTAGGCGTCACCCTGACAGCACTTGTCAGGCTCTTCTATGGCAAGCTGAGGCAACGCCTGACCCCAGATCAACGAAAGTCACGGGCTTCGGTGACGGAAAAGCAAGATATCTTTTCGCATCTTCCTGTGAACGTCGCCGATAGCGGGATCGATATCTACGACGGGTTAAGTCGGTATTTCGACGATCTGGTCGATTACGAGGGCGGCAAGGCGAGAATGGAGGTTTCGCTCGTTGAGCTTCCTCCCTTGTTGCAGATCCAGCTGCAGGTGAGCACGACCTTTCTTTCGCTGGGTGACAGAGTTACCAACTCGTCGTCGTAGCGCGTGCAATTCAATCGAGAAACGTTGCAACCGTACAAGTCTCAAGCGTACGTCAATTTTAATGAGACGATCTACATGGATCGTTTCCTCGACTCGGCGGAGCCGCAAAAGAAGGCAAAGTCTAAACGCATACAGACTTTGCTTGCCTCGAAGAGGGAACGTCTACGTTTGTTCACTGAAAACAAAGTGCGCGTGAAATCTCCACGGACATCTGGTGTGCCACTAATTGGATGTATGTGTATAGCATGCACCGTTCGGCACCTGTCTTGGTGGCACGCTCAACTTCCTCACTAAACAATCGAGTGTCGTGCTACCCGAACTTGACGACGAACTTGTGGCTCAACTGAATGACGAACAAAATGTCGTCCAGACGGAGGTGGAAGCGATTCGCAACGATATCGTGAAGCTGAAGGAAGAGTTGGAGGAGCTGTGGAAGGACGACACGACGTTCGCTTATGAGCTCACTTCGGTCTTTATCCACCGGGGCTCGTCGCCGTCGTTTGGGCACTACTTTTTCTACTCTCGGGATCTGCCAGATAAAGTGGACGAGTGGTTCAAGTATAACGATTCGAGCGTCACGGAGGTACAAAAAGGCGAGGTCCTTGAGGATACAACGGGATCGACAGCGAACCCGTATTTGGTGCGTTCTGCCCGTCGACCTCGTAATGAAGACATTTCACCAACTACGATCCATAGCTGGTGTTCGCTCGTAAGGGCTCTGACGTCGTACACACTGTCAAGCGAACTACTGCGGAAGACTCGAAGCCATGATTTACATTGGAGATTCTCGGCGGAAGTAATCCCCCCTGCCATGTCACACACATTGACATTAAAGTTTGTGATGGACTTTTTTTTTCTAGTTTCTGGGTAAAATCATGCTCTATAATGTGACGCTGTCGATGTAGATTAGTTGCCGTACGATGGATCGATATGAATGACTAACTTGATCATTGCTCTGAAGGTGGACGCTTAGATTGTGTTTCGGAGGGCGGTGTTGCGTGGGTAGCTTCCTGCGAATCATCGGCGTCCTTTGGCTCCAGCCTTGTTAGCAGATCGTCTAGCGTGCCCAGGATATCATCCAGTCTGGCCTCCACTCCGCCAGCGACTGTATGGGCGCTATCCAGGCGTGCCAACAACTCGGTGTCGTCTGCGGTGATGTCCTCGCTTTCCGGCACGAGAGAAGCCAACATCTTGACATCGAGCTCAACGTCCACGAGGGCTTCCACCGCAGATCGCCCACTGGACGATGCTTTGCCAAGGTTGCTGTGGAGGTCGTCGAAAGACATGCTTGGAACTTGAAGTCGATAACACGCGGAGTAGTAAAACAAAGCGTGACGGCATCTCGGCAGAGCGATACTCGACAACTTCATCCTCCATGAGCTCGCCAGCGGAGTGCGTCCAGAAACTGCTGGCTTCTTTTCCTGTGCGTCCGTTTGACCAGAAGATACTCGACGACAAAGTCTCGCCGGAGGTTCAACAGTTTCAGAGTGCGTCTTCGCAGGAGAACGTGCGGAGTCGATGGGAGCTCGTTCTCAGAAAAGAGGTGTTTGCGTTGGCGGTACGTTCCTATTGTCCTTGTCGGGGTATACATATATACGTGCGTGTTCATTCTAGGCGACGGAGGGGACAGCTCTGAACGACAAGAGCGCGGAATATTACGCGGGCTTGCAAGACCGACTCGATCTCCTCCTCACGTTCACCGAGCAAGGTTGGCGCGTTACTTGAACGAATTGAGACATACAATCTTTCTGACACGCATATACGCACATTCGAAAACACAGACGCCTGTGAGGCTGCGTTCCCGTTTACAGTGCTTCAAGACCTACTGGAGACACAAACGATCGCATCGTGCTCTCATATCTTTTCCTGGATCGAGACGCAGGCATCGCGACTGACGCAGGGCATGGTCCCGCAAAAGGGCAAGGCGCTCATATTGCTCCGGATGCTCAATGACCTGCTGCGACGGCTATCCAAGACGGGCTCGACGACGATGTTTTGCGGGCGGATATTGACTTTTCTTAGTGGCGTTTTCCCTCTTGGGGAGCGAAGTGGCGTCAACTTGCGAGGAGAGTATGGGCCCGTGTGGGAGGGAACTGTGGACCTCGCTCATGGCGACGTCGAGACCAAGGATGTGTCGTCAAAGCCGCCCGCTCAAGATGACAAGATGGAGGTCGATGACGAACAGGGGAAACAGTCGAGGGTCGACAAGGACGGTATGCTTTGCTTTACGTTTGATGTCAGCTTCGGTGCCCAAACGCTCGTCTTGTCAAGATTTCTACAAAACGTTCTGGTCTGTTCAGCTGCCATTCTCGCGGCCGCCCATCTTTGCTACTCCAAGTGCCTTCAACGATTTCAAACAGGCCGTCGAGAAGGTTTTGCCTGTCATCAAGGAGGCGACGACGAAAGAGCGCGCCATGATGGGGAATAGAGCATTGGCGGGTCACCACCCAGGCCCTCTGAAACGCAAGCGTGATGCTGAATCCGGGGAGGAGACCAACACCAGCGATTACTTCTTTGCAAAATTCCTCACAAGCCCAGACCTTCTGAGTCTCGAAGTCCGTCGATTCATCTCTCGACGCCCAGTTCACATGCTCATCCATCTAGATTGCGGACACGCATTTCAGACGTCAAATTCTATTCCAACTTCTCATTCTCCTCAACCACCTGCTGTCGTTCACGAAGTCGGCCAAGGCTGCGTGGGCAACCCCGCGTAACCGGTCTCTCCAGATGGACTTTACACTTGAACCTACAGATGCGCAGTGGGTTCAGGATACGATTGTGAAAGCGACCGCAGAACTCCGTTCCACTGCTCCAAATGGCCCAGCCTTTTCAGACACGGTCAGCATCATCCTTGAACGGGAGAAGAACTGGGTGAAGTGGAAGAATGATCTGTGTGCACCGTTTGACCGTGAGCCGTGGAGTACAGAGGTGGGCGAGAAGAAAGTTGGACTGGAGGAGGCGACGAAGGAGCTGCGTGCAAAGAGAAGAGAGGAGCCAGAGGAATGGCAGTGGAGTCATGGCTCTCAGCCGCTCTCAGAGATTTGGGAAATGGGATACAGAGACCTCTGTGATCTCCAAAATCCTTTCCAGTTGAGCATGGTCGCTTTTGACTCGAAGACTATGCAACTAACTGTCGTATGCTAGGGCGGGCGACGTCAAAGACTTTGTCAAAAAGATCAAGCAAGAGGATGCTCGAATCGAGATGCGCAAGAAAACGCTGGCAAGGAACGCAGAACGAATAGCTCAAGCTCGGGCCAAAGCCGCTGCCCAAGCTCCTCCTGCAATGGAAGCACCAACTCCATCACAGGATGTACCGATGACCAGTGCAGAGCCTGCCAAAGCAGAACCTTCTATTTCTCCGTCTGTTCAAGCTGCTGCTGGGTCTCCGCTACATCCCTCGCTTCCTCCTAAACCGGGGACGAGTGTACCAGCAAAATTACCTGGGACTGAGGGTCCTTCCAACACCCCAGCTGTGGTGGCGCCACCACCGGCCCCTGCGGCAACGACCCCAGCACTGGCACCGGCACCGGCACCGACTCCTGACGAACAAATCCTGAAACTCGAAGACGTAAGCATGGACCCTTTTTCGTGTTCCAAGTGTTCCAGCTGACGAATGGGGCAGAACAAACAACGGTGGTCGTGGCTGGCCCTGCGAACAGCACGGGATCAGTACCTACAACATTTCGGGAGGATCGGGACGGGTGACGTGCTTCTGCTTGCAAACGAGATCGAAGCGGAGAAGGAGAAGGAACGAGAGCGGGAACGAGAGCGAGAGAAGGAAAAGGAGAAGGCGCAAAAGATGGACGAGGATGGGACGCCCAACGGCAACTCTGGTGGGGAGTCAGCCCCAGTGGCTGAGGAGAAAAAACTGGAGGCCACGGCGGACGCTGCGAGCAACAAGGATGGCGAGGATGTGAAGATGGAGGATCGGTGATCGGCGTCTAATCAGTCATAGTTGTTTTGTTTTCCCCCGAGTGATTTGGAGACAAACCAAAGCTCAAGGTCTCGCGTACGCCGTACGCACCAACATACTGCAGGCTTTTTTATTCTTGTCGATAGTATCCATAACAACATAAGCGGTGGCTTTTTGTCGTCGGTAAGCGTACCACCGGAACTATCACGACGAGGATATCGTTGGCAGTCTCGCAGTTTCTGGTACATGTCAACAACAAGAGCAAGGTTCGTCCGTTGCTGTTATGTATTGTGAATGGTTGGAATGGAATGTAGCGTTCTTCGGTCCGCAGCCGAAGCACGATCGCATGTTTTCAATAATAAATAGCAGCGAGCCGGGCTTGGCGATCTGATCATCAATTCTCACCAACTCTGACTGACAGCGACCGCATTCAACCCCCGAGCAATCATGTCCACCGAGAATGGTCTACGAGTGCGTCGGCCGCCCTTGCGAGTGCAGCCCAACAACTGACAGCCTTGCCTGCAGCGTGTCCTGGTCACTGGCGGAGCGGGCTACATAGGTGGGCACTCTTTTTTTTTTCTCCGCCAAGCAGAAAATTCCGGTTCTTCCGAGCTTCGAACTCACCAACCCTTCAGGCTCCCATGTCGTCTTCGCCCTGCAGCAGACAAGAAGATACAAAGTGATAACCATTGATAACCACCACAATTCGCTCCCCGCTGCGTTAACACGTGTTGCGCAACTCGCTCGGGACGCACTGCCCGAGAATGCGACGGACGCGGACAAGGAGAGCGCAGAGCTCGACACCTTCGAGTGTGACTTGACGCGTCCTGAGCAAGTCAGAGCCGTCTTCGAGAAGTATGGCAAGGGCGGCATCTGGGGGGTCATCCACATTGCGGTGCGTGTTCAGGACAGCCATGCGAAGACGTACACTGACACTTTTACGTAGGCTTACAAGGCGGTTGGCGAGTCGGTCGAGATTCCCTTGACTTACTATGGCAACAATGTCGCTGCAACCATCTCACTCTTGCAAACCATGTCGGACTACAATTGTACCCGCATTGTCTACTCCTCATCTGCGACCGTGTACGGGACACCGCCGACCATCCCAATTCCCGAAACAACACGCCTGCAGGCCGACAGCCCCTACGGTAGGAGTAAGGTGATGTCGGAAACGATTATCAACGATCTATGTCATGGTAGGTCATGATTTATCTGGATGTAATACCACGCTTGCCCACTGGCGCAGCCGAATTCCAGCGTTGGCGTGCCATTTCCCTCCGTTACTTCAAGTGAGTGCATGCTTTCATTCGGAAGTCCATCAGTCATTGAGTTCGGTGAAGCCCTGCCGGTGCCCATCCTTCTGGATTGATCGGGGAGGATCCCCGTGGTCGACCCGGGAACCTCCTTCCTCTATTAGCTCAAATGGCGGTAGGGCGAGTGGACGCTTCGACGCTCAAAGTGTTTGGAAACGACTATCCTACTCCGTAAGTCAAATGCAACGGCATCTGCAACAGTTTGCTGACCAACCTAGGGACGGCACGTGTGTGCGGGACTACCTCCACGTGCTCGACCTCGCGTCTGGGCACTTGCTTGCCCTCGACGCGCTGGCTCCAGACTCTAAAGTTTTCAACAACTGCCCCGACGAAGCTCGCTACAAGGCCTACAACCTTGGCAAGGGCCGCGGGATGAGCGTTCTCCAGATCGTTGAAGCCATGAGAGAGGCAACCGGATTTGATTTCAAGTATGAGGTCATCGGCAGACGGTGCGTATAAACATGTTTGTTTGTTTCATTAGTCCCGGAGCTGAATATGACCGATGGCAGACGTGGAGACGTGCCGGACCTGACTGCGGACCCAATCCTGGCGGAGAAGGAGCTTGGTTTCACTGCTCCGCAGACACTGGAGGTGATGTGCAGGGACCTGTGGAACTGGCAGAGCAAAAACCCGCAGGGGTACGAAACGGAGCGGTGAGACATGGGAGGGATGATAGCTATCTACATGTACCTAATCACCTCTTGTAATCGAAACAACCCTAGTAAGTGGAGCGGATGTTGACATGGACACCTTGTCCCCGACCCCGGGCCGGGCTGTGGAAAGCTTCGATTAGATAAGCGAGCAGGTTTCCTCGCGTCCGGTCGTAACTCGAACCATCATCTCGATACGGTGATCTGCCCTTTACACCATGGTATGTACTTTCGGACCAGGATGCTCAGAAACTCATGGAATCGACAGCCTTCATCACCTTGGGAAGTTCGCATGTCCTCCTCCCATAAGGTCGCATACTATTTCAACACTGAAACCAAAGTTTCAACTTGGGAAGCACCACCATTATCAGAAGACGAATTACGCGACCTTCCTGGCGCACAATTTCTCAAGCAACCCACGCAGATCAAAGCAAGCCACCTGCTGATAAAGCACAAGGAAAGTCGACGTCCGTCGAGCTGGAAAGAAGTGCGTGATATCCTTCATGATGCTCTCCTCGGCGATTACCGTTTCCCGACTCGTTATGCCCCCTAGTCAACGATCACTCGAAGCAAGGACGAAGCGATTACCATCCTGCGAAAGCACCAAGCCGAAATAGACGGCGCCTCAAACAAGTCGGACAAGTTTGGCGAGCTCGCAGAGGTGCACTCGGACTGTTCCTCGCACGAAAAGAACGGCGATCTCGGCAAGTTTGCTCATGGCCAGATGCAGAAGCCATTTGAGGAAGCTGCCTTTGCGCTCAAAGTAGGAGAGATCAGTGATATCGTGAGCACGGACAGTGGCGTTCATATCATCATGAGAACGGAGTAGAGTTGAGGTGATTGTGCGGATGGCTGTTGTACGTGTACCTTTATCCCCCCTTGCTTACGAGGAAGCTAGGGTACATGATCGTGTATGATATACCACTAACGTTGAGTCAACTTGGTCGACTACTACAGCCAGGAGTGTTACCAGCTTCGGTGGAGGAGCGACTGAGACTGAACCGTTAGATCAGCTCTCATATTATTACTGTCACTGAGATGCTACTAAGTAAGATATGAAGGTTCCGGCACATCGAGGTATAGAGAATCAAGGGGATCAAGGAAAGGACACGGTTGGTGTTTGAAGTTACTATCATGATGTACTGTCAATGACGTAAGTAGTATTTTGCCTTTCCCACGTCCGCATTTTTGACTTGAGCCTTGACGTTGATGCAGAGATGCATGAATGTCGTCTTCTCACATGCAGCTCGTCTGGTCATGCGCGGCGCCCCGGATTTCCGCCAGGTTTGGGCTGCTTGAGTGATGATGCGACGAATATAATACTTCCGCCAGCTCCGATCAGACAAATCTGGGGTCCCAACCTTTATCTTTGGGAACGATGTCCACCGATATCTTGTGGCGACCCGACACTAATCCACCCAAGCCAGCGCTCTTACCAGGCGATGTATACAGACCAGACATCCTTGATGTAATCGAGGGAACGATCGATTCTCTCCGCCCCCAGTTGAGGGAGCTGAGTGACAAGATACATGGTGAGGTCCCTCGCCGTGACATCTCTATCTCTACGACTGATCTGACCATCTCCTGCGCTGCTGTCACTGACCATCACTAGCTCATCCCGAGTTGAAGTTCGAAGAACGGTGCGATGATCATTCCTCCCGAGTACGCAGCAACGTGATGCTGAATCCCTTTCCTAGTTATGCACACGCTGCGTATACGGAGTTCATGGAAGCGCAAGGATGGATTGTTAAAAAGCACTACCTGCTCGAAACCGCCTGGGTGGCTACTTACACCCACGGCCAAGGGGGCCGCGTTCTTGGTGTCAATTCTGAGATGGACGCACTCCCCGGGATTGGGCACGCTTGCGGACACAATCTGATCGGCATCGCAGGCGTGGCGATTGCCTGTGCCGCCAAAGTCGCCATGGAACGGTTCAATATCAACGGCAAGGTGATCTTACTCGGGACCCCCGGTGAGATTCTGTTCCGTTTGGTGCCACAAATTTTTGCTCAAAGCGTGCAGCCGAGGAGGGCGGGTTTGGTAAGGTTATGTTGTGGGATAAAGGCGCGTACGAGGAAATGGACGTCTGTCTCATGTATGTTATCTTCGTTGTTCTGATCAGTTCCTCGCTTTTCACCGATCTTCTTTGCATAGGTGTCATCCGGCGCCAGGCCCCCCCTACTCCATCAGTCTCAGCAGCAGTCTCGCCTTAGTCCGACTACAGGTGGATTACACAGGGAAAACGTAGGAAAATTACAAGGTGTTCTTGACTAGCTAATTCAACTTATCTTTTGTCCAGCGCCCATGCTGGCTTGAGCCCTTGGGAGGGCGTTAACGCACTCGATGCTGCCGTTCTTGCCTACACAAATATCGGGCTTTTGCGTCAGCAAATCAAACCAACCCACCGCGTACATGGTGTCTTTGGAGGCAATGATTGGGCCCCAAATGGTCTGTTTTACCTTCTTCCGCCTGCGATCGCACTGATTAACTAGCATACTTAGTGGTTCCCGATAACTCTACAGTCCAGTGAGTGCATTACACAATTGCCCTTCCCACAGACTTCGTTGATTAACATCGTCCCAGTTGGTTCGTTCGTGCACCCCTAACCAAGGAAGTGTATGAGACCACAGCCCGGGTCAAATCTTGCTTCCAGTATGTAAATATAACCATGTCTTTGGTTGTGCTAATGTTTCCCAAGAGCTGCCGCTACTGCTACCGGCACGAATGTCGCCTTCACGAGCGAAAGTATGGGGAATGAACTCGTTCAGAACAAGGAACTCGGTAAGTCAGCAGACGACCTCGCTCTGTCAACTTACGAATACGCTGGAAATAGGCGACGAGCTTGCGGACGTCGTCAGGAAGCGGTACGGCGATATCGACTACGATTGGGGTATCCGGTCTGCATCCACGGATTTCGTAAGTCGTACTAAATTAGCGTGGAGCGACAATATTGAACTCGAGAACTTGCGCAGGGAAATATCAGTTATCGTGTGTAGCTTCATTACCTTCATACACTGTTTATTAATGGCTATCAGTGATGCCTGCACTACACCCTGGATTTTGTGCGTATTTCTTTGTTGTCCTCGACGAGACATTCATGAGGAGCGCTCGTGATCAACCGGATTCTCCACGATTAAACTCATAGCCATCCCCACTGTATCTGGAGGGGGAAACCATACTAGGGAATTTGCAGCAGCAGCTGCCACTGATGTTTCACACGAAGCATGTTACACCATTTCAAAGGCGCTTGCACACGTAGGCATGAGGGCGATCACGGACGAGGCGTTCTTAGCAAAGGTAGGGGCGGAGTTCCGTACTCCATCCAAAGTCAGCTCGCCGTTACTGACACGAGCTGGCTCGGATCCAGGTCAAGCTTGCATTCGAAGAAGAAAAAAATCTGAGAGGATTCTAAATGAACAGAAGGAAAGGTGAGGACCTGTAGTGGTGCTTATGCACTTCAGGTTTCTACACAGTCGAGTTACACGTGCTATATCGACATCGGAGCTTCCCGAAATAAGATGTTTTTTTTCCCTAGCTCTGACAGAATGACTGCGGCGGGGCAAGGCCGCGCGTCATCAGAATTTCTGGAAGTGTGCGGGTCACCGCGGTACTGAGCTGCTTCACGCTGAAGAACTGAGCGAGAAGAACTGAACAGTAGCACGCGTATACAAGCATGACGTCCCCTCGAGTCTTTAAAGGGAGAATGGGAATCTCCAATTGAGCTGGCAACTCGATCCTCGGTTGCGTCTCCTTAACCGTATTCCCAAATCCACTGTCCCGGTTTTCGATGACATCACTCACCAGAGTCACCAGCCTCGTTAGAACCACACAAGCCGCCCATTTCCCGTTCAGTTCGTTTGATTCGCGTATCCCGGATTATCACCGATGTCATCATCGACGTCCCGAGCAACTACAAGGCATAAAGCAACTCGACCCTTGGCTATTGAATACCATCCCTAAGCAATGTCTGGTGTGTGGCATCATCCGGCAACCGCTCAACGTTGCACCCCTGATCCATTAGGCCGAGTCACCAGTTCGGTCACCAGCCCAAACCACGAGTTGATCAGACTTCGTCTAACCAAGGTAGAGTCGCCCCGTTTCATAACAGAAGCAGCCCTCCTCGTGCGTGTGTTCCGCTCTCATTCACGTCACCAGATCATCCCTCGACCGTGACAATGGGACCGGTAGCACTCGTGCATGGCAAAGAAGACGTCGATTGTTACGGGGACGTTCCCTTGTTCTGAAACGGGGGGTGACGGAGGTTCCTCTCGGATCATGCTTCCTTATAACAAAAATGCCTTCTGATGATGTTCATTCTCACGGAGAAGGGGGAACGGAAACCCTCCTAGGCGTACGCTGTGGAAGAGTCCTGAAATAGGGAAACGGGAAAAGTGGGAAGAGCAATGGACGCGGTTGTTGTATACGTCGTATCGATCTTCAAGCTTCAGCTTCAGCACTGACAGATCCTGTTAGATAACTGGTAACAGTGGGACGGTCTCGCAAACATTTATGAAGGAATAACAAGGGCAGACTCGTCGATCGTGTCGCTTCGTACATACAAGTTTCTATTATACACATATGGTGATGATTCCTTTCCCCGGAACACACACATGCACATGCGCACTGCATATACACGCTCTCTACGAAGCACACAGACATCTGCGACGAGGGATGTGGTCGCGGAGCTACTCTCTATAAAAAAACGTTGAGCGAGAGTGCAAGCCTGGGCACAGAAGAGACGAACTTTTCGTGTCACGCGTGGATGCCCCGTTCTCCTGTTCTCGGCAAATGATGATGGTGTCGTCGCATTGGCTTCATCATGAGACCATGATGATGGGAAGGGGCAGCAGCGACCACGCTAGCCAGTACGACAACGAAAAAGAGGATGGGAGTGAAAGAGAGCAATCGCATAGTAGACCTTCGTTTTTCGCGGGTTGGTCTCGGGGAGAGCGATGTTGGTCCCTTCCCTCCAAACCATTTTATACCGTGTCTGAGGTCATCGGAAGCAGAAGGGCGATCCTGAAGAATGCAAGGATCCGCTTCCGAGTTTGATCAGCTCCAAATTCACGAAACGCACAGAAGCCCAGCGTCTCGCTTCTTGCAGTCATTAGGGTCACCGGAGTACAAGTTTCAGCAACAACTGCAGAGTGACTGACTTCGCCACTCGCAGCATCATATAGTCACGGGTTCGAGTTCCGGAAGAGGTTTCAGTGGGCGTACTGGTTCCAATAGGGATGGTAGCAGATAGTCGAGCACGTCCCATGAAGTGCCATCAGTCGACAAGACACCTATTTCGTCTGCATCGCGATAAATTCCATCGATGTACTCGGCGGCACCAGAGAGGTGAGCAACCTTGCAGCAAGTAGCGTGCAGTGCAAGCAGCTCGGGCGCAGGAACCGGAAGATTTTCGGGATCCGAGGTCGAGAATGTGACGAACTGGCGCAAGTTGGGGGGTTTCAAACCAAACCACTTGACTTCATAACAATGCTCCTCGGACTGTAGGAAAACGATATTCGATGAGTGCTCAAAAATACGCGACAATATCAAAACTCGCCGTGGCTTCCAAGTACAAGTTCAGCCGATCAAATTTATCGTGCACATTGAGTTCCATAGACATGACATTGATCAGGGAATGAACTTTTGGCCCATTGTACTCGTTGATGTCATGACGGAACCGCTTGAGAACGGCCAGTATGGAAGCGGCATTGTCAAGCTGCTATATCTGGACATGAGTTGCTCACTGTGATGCAAGCAACTGTGGTCACACACCTTGGGTTTATTCTCAGATTTAGGTTCCACATTAATGAATGTAGACTCTGGAATAATGTGGGCACATTGTGTACAGACTGCAGCGGAGTCGCCTTTGATATGCTCGGGGGCTGCATCCTCAAATATACCCGTTATGACACATCTCCAACTGTCTCGAATTAGAGCCTGTGCAAGGCGAGCAGTGAGAAAGAGGGACGAGGAATAAAGTTGTGGTTAATCACTGACGCGATGTTTGGCATCCTGGTGATTCTTGGGGGCCTCCAAAATGTCGACCTTCACCTCATCCTTCTCGGACTCACAGGTATAATTTGAGGGGTGTTTTGCCGTTCGGCCTTTGAACTTCTTGACTAGACAAGACGGAAGAGAGATTAGCATGCAGGAGAGTGAAGGCGGCAAATAGAGGACTCACAATGTACGATGACGTTACGTTCAAAGAATTCGCCGATATCGGCGAGGTCGGTGCTGTCCTTGCGCGACCGTATGCAGTTGGCGACTTCAGAGCGGACGCCCTGATCGGGTGCATGAAGTAGCAAGTAACCGATGATTCGGACATAGCGCAGCTTCAAGTTGTCCTCGTTCGCGGAAAGTTGCGTTTCGTATTCGAGACAAATGGTGTATGCGTCGATGAAATTGGAATCCTCGTTAATGACTTTTAGAGAGTCGACAGTCGGAAGGGGAATACCCTCGGCTCGAGCCTTGGGCATAGTTGAGGAGTAAAGCTTATATAAGCAGTAAACTGGTTCGGTCTGACTTCCCGAAGATCTTCCCGGTGGTTCCTACCAGTGCTTGCCCTGTACTATATATGCGTCAATCTCGAGTTGGTGCTTTCGCTCCCGATCATCATAAAAGGTAAAGGACTGGCACGGACAAATACTTTCGGGGGGAAATGAAGAGCAGGTCCAAGTCGGATTGAATGAAGGATGCACGAGTTACAAACAGTAGTTTCCTACACATCAACAACTAGAAAGATACTACTGACTACAAGTATGGTCTAACTGGTTTATCCAAAAACATTTCGAATGCCATATCAATATCCAAAGGTGGAAGGGGACCATCATCGGCTCTGTTCAATGCAACCTTCAATGAACGGATGCACTTCCTCGCCAACTCCCAATTTCGTTCATGGCCATTACCAGCTGGCAGGGACCAAAGATCTTCGTCACCCAAAAAGGCCGACTTTTCCTCCCGGCACTGAGTAGCATCTTTTCCAAGCCATCCATCGAGCGGTCGTTCATCTTGGCGGGGTGCGCCATTGCTGTACTGAAGAGTGATCCAGATTAGGACCCAAATGAACGACTGCGCATCGTGTTCATATAAATGTTTTTTTCTTCCCTCGCTATCTTTAAGGAGCGCCAATGCCATGAATGGCAGCGTACCAGTTCGTTGGGTGCCGCTGGCAGTTACTAGGTGTATCCTTTGTCGTCGCCAGATCAAAGTCATTTAGTACACCCACAATATTCCCCTCATCTTTATAGTACATCAGATTCGAGTCGCTGATGTCTCGGTGGTAAACCCCTTTTTTCCAAAGAGCAAGGTGACCTTGACGCAAGGATAAACAATTTGTATCAAGTTTACCAACAGACATGACTTACATTTCACTGTCGCCCACCAGGCTCGTAAAAAGTCATGCCCGACGAGTTCACGGATTGGTCTCAACCTTCGAAAGACGATGATGTATAAAACACGAGAGCTTTGAGGTATTACATCGAGACCGAGACGCTTCCGAATATGCGCTGTGGACGTGTCCTCGAATTTCCGGTACCATAGTAACATCTGTGGAACGTGTCCTTTCACGTCATCATCGTCCTTCGCGATATCGTCCACTCTCTCTAGGATGGTGGGCTCGCTCGTGCGCGCAACATGTGGCCAGGAGACCTTGGCGACTAGATCGTCCTCGTTGGAGAGATCACTGCATTTCACAGAGAACACGTTGGTAGCCCTGCCATTCAAACCGAAGTGCGTAACCCGATGCTCATCAGAGAGCTCCAGTGTAAGCTTGATCTGCTTGTCCTTTGCGCCGTCAGTCAGGGTCGTCTCGTGAGGCTCGCCAAAATCTGGATCAATATGTGGGTTCAGGCCCCAGTCCCGATTGTTGAAGCGCTGCATTGCAAGGAGCAGAACCAGGAACCGCGGAAGATCCTGGATAAAATTGAATCCAGAGCATTGAATGGCGCCCTCTCGGTCATACCGCCAGAGGTAAAGGATGTCACCTATCATAGTCTATTAGGTAGGTATGCCATCAAGCAGATGAGAATACCCACCGACGATAATGAGGCCAAATACGTGCAAACGACCAGCGTGAGTGGAAAACAATTCTGCGGCATGATCGCCAGCCTGGACGATGGGATCCTGGTCCTTTTTCTGGGGATTGGACTTTTGGTGTTTTCGCTCAGATTCAGATAGGGTGAGGTTAGAAGAAGTCCATTTACGACCGCGTGAATCGGTCTCCGTGACTTTCTTCAGCTGACGAGAACGTGGGCCATGACCCAGAAGTCCGAGATATTCTGGTGTGGGTGTGGTATATGACTGGTAGCTGTATGATTTCGGAGGGGGGTCCATTTTAACCTTACTAGTAGTTTGTTTGAATTCCACAAACATGCGGACATCGCGCCACTCGAATGGGGTTCCCGGAGGCTTCGCAGTCACATCGAATAAGAAACCGCCCTCAGGAATCCGGATGTCTGTCTCGGATACAACGATAACATCTGGCTTACGCTCCGAAGTCGAAGTTTTGTGTTCTTGTTGCAACCTCGAAGGGTCCAAGACCTGAAAGCAGATCAAGTCGTTAGCCCCTCGAAGGCATTCGACTTCGAGCTCCTGGAGGAACAGGAAGGCAGTGTTGGCCGCTTTGACGAAGGGAGGGTACAATTCCTTTTCGTGCGCTTTGGACAACGCTGAGCTACATTGTAGAACCTATCAGAATTCGTTGCGAAAGTCGTTTCATCAAATCATACTATTTTTTAAGGTTCGACTTGATCTGGGACGACTTGACCTCCCTTTTCTTATTCTTAGTCCCCTCGATTGGTTTCGCCTCGATTAGTTTCGCCTCGCCCTTGCCGTTGCAGAAGGGCAGAACCTTCCGTAGACACTCCGTGAACAAGCTCGTCTTGGCGTCTTCGTCGAACGACTGTCCCGGTTTACCACAATCCACGAGGATCTCTTTCAACATCTGGTCAACAGGAACATTCTTCAATTCTTTGACATCTTGCCTGGTCCATCGGATCTGCCGTGGTTCCGAGATTGAGCTAGTCATATCGAATCTTCTGATGAGTCACGTAAGTAACAGACTTAGCCAGGGGTCACCATGTGTGGCTGTGCTGACCAGGTGCTTTCGCTCCCAATCATCCAGAGATTATGTAAGACTGACGTATTTAATGCCCCTATTCTCAACGGTCAACTCCTCATCTCGCAACTAAAACTGGTCGATGCATAGTATGGACACTCTCCCTACACACGCCAATGAGGCAATTCCAATAGAAAGACAACCACAATCAATCGCATTACGCTTTATAATCCTCGACTACGCACTCCTGATGACTGGGTTCCTAGTCACCTTTGCGTTCGCGAAGTTTGCCTATCTACGTCTCCAGGATCATCCTCGGTTTGGGGTAATTTCGCTTTCGATGTTAACCATTCAATCCTTATGTTCACTGGGTGGCATGGAGATCGGCGAGCGCAAGAATCTTGACATGGACAAGTGGATCTATCCTCTCCACATCGGTGTCATTGTTTCTTCGCCAATACTGCTTCCTCTCTGCGTCTACTTGATTTTGGAAGGAATGAAAGGGCATGGTGTGTGATTCGTTTGTCGTGTTTTATGTCTGATTGATTGGAAACAATTTAGCGGACCTCAGCGTCACGGCAATCGCAAGCCAGAGCTTGAGGGTATTCTGTCTGATGTGGCTGAACCTTTTCTTCACTTATTTCAACGATAAAATGTACGTGTGTTGGGTACAAACGTTACGGGGTGGCGACCTCATGTGCTTTGTGAGGTTCAATCGTTTTATTGACCCCTATGCAGATACTCTTTACAAACCAGAAGCAGTATAAGTTGTAATGCCGAGGTTTCTCTACCATTTGTCATTAATGTATTGATCAACGATTCGATCTCTTCACCTCTGAGAGGTGTGACAGGCGTCGGCTCGCTCATCAGCGCGATTTTTGGTCGTCGTCTACGAAGTGACCCGTATACCGCCACAAAGTTTTCGAATTATAGACTTGTCAATCGTTGCCCTTCGTATCACCCCAACTTGGGGCCAAGACAGGCTGCTGCCAACCTACCCAACCCGTATATCCCATCTCTAGGCGTGTCTCATTATGCTCCTGCTCGAATCCGCCATGCTCTTGCGTGCAAAGGAGGCGCAAAAGGCGAGGGTCAGTTCGGGCAACAATACTACGTCCCACCACAACCAACGAGCATGCTCACCAGTATCCAATCTAGACCTCATGAGACACAAACTGCAATAGGTTCATTCAACGCACGGGCCTGCGCCACCGTATCGAGAAATTGAGCGCTCTCCAGCGAAAAAAGAGAACATTGCGTCATCCGTCCCTGGAAGACGGATGTCATCTCCGATGAGCATTCAGCAATGTGCCTACAATGTCTGAGATGACGAATGTGGCTGGGGTCGATTGTTGACAACAAGGGGTCAGAAAGGTCACTTGACAGGTGGGTGACAGGCGGACGGATCCGACTCGCCGTTGGATAAAACGGGGAGACGGAGCGGGAGCTTTTAGTATTGTTGTCCGTTGACCAGCGCGAATTGGATACACTGTGAATCGGCGTCGACTTGCGTTCTATGTGCACCGATGAGATCCGCAAAACATCGGCTAGTTCGGTGAGTGGATGATTCCCAGCACCGAGCAGAGAAAGACTTCGCCAATGCTACTACATACAACTTACGGTCTCGGCGCCCATGACACGCGGTTCTCTGGCCATACTACTGGGTGACGACTCTGTATCGTTCAGAGCAGGACTAGATCGCTCGAGATCCCTCTGGGATGACTTGTGTGCTCAAGGAGTGCCACGAGAGAAGGCCAAAGCGCTGACGGCAGTGCGGCTGTTCGCAAATTTGCCCACGACCACAATGGTAATGGTCTGAATTTTCATTGTTCTCAAGGTCTTCAAAAAGACCATCCTTTCGCAGTCAAAAAGTTCACGGTCGCTCTCCCAGTCGCTGATTGCACTACGCTCCAGTTCGACACCTAGGATTACCATGGAAGCATTTATAGAACAAGACCTGCTTACCGCGCTGCCGACTATTTTGGTTGCGACGGTCGTTATCCTGGCGCCAATCGCCTATCTGGCCTTAGTCAAGAGACAGAACGCACCTGGTGAGTATTGACTGCGCACGTTTGCCGGCGCCCTGTTTGGAAGGCGCGAAGGTGGCGTCAAACTTTGGGGCCACGCCGTAGAGTGCCCTACAATTCAATACATCTGATATTAAATCTATATTTTCAGGAAGACAAGAGAGGCCGAGCAAAGTAGTGCCGGATGACTCGTCGATGACTGTCGATTACTCAAAATTCGATACCTCAAGCCTGCGGGTGAGCAGGATCTTTATCCATCCCATCAAGGTATATCAAGACGTGTCTCGATCCTCGCTTCGCTATCTGACGTTTCCCCTCAGAGTTGCAAAGGAACGTCGGTTGCAGAAGCCAAGTACACGTTGGAGGGCCTCGAGGTGCGTCTCGTCTTGACGGCCGCTGACGTCTAAACTTGTCCTACTTACCATCATCCGAATCAGAATGATCGAAAGTGGTGCATCATCAGGGCGGACAACCACGCTGTCGTGACAGCCCGGCAAGCAAGCAAGGTGCGTTTTCTTCCATAATAGACATGCAACGACGAGTTGTTGACTCTAGGGCCGCGCGGTGGTGTAGATCGTGCTGATTCACCCCCGTGTCATCGCAGACCCTTTGGCTCCCGAAGGCGGCCGTCTTGAAGTAATTTTCCCAGAAGACTCGGGTTGCGAAACGTTTTGCCTTCCTCTGAATCCCAGCGAAGACACGTTCCAGAAGTGGAAAAGGTGAGACGTCGTGACCCACGTCTTTTTCGGTCAATCCAATCACCGCTGAGCGCGCATTCGTGGCAGTGTTGATGTTGAACTCTGGGGTCAAAAAGACATACAAGGATATATCTGTGAAACTTCCGCAGGCCGATCACCATCGGTGATTTTGTCGGATTATATCGGGTACCCTGTTCACTTGCTGGCGAAGGGTCCGCGTGTGCGGAGCTGTGCGCCCACCACGAGGTTCCCGAAGCTTGATGCCCCTTCATATTTTCAGGACGGATATCCGCTTCTGTTGGTATCCGAGGAAAGCGTGAGGGCAGTCCAGGAACGGATTCGAGATATGGTGGGCACGCAAGGCATTGGTGACAAATGGGCCGAAGAAGAATTGGCTATCCAACGGTACGTGAAAACTGGGTGCCTGGACGAGCGTCTCGAGGTTGAGTACTGAGTTGTGGTTACAGGTTCCGGCCGAACATAGTTTTCAAAGGGGCTGATGCACCCTTTCTTGAAGACGTGGTAACCGAACTGAGGATTTCTTCCGACCAGGGAGCGGACGACGGGACGACGGGAATCATCTATCTTGTATCCAAATGCGCTCGGTGTTTGGTGCGAATATATTATCTCCGAAATAGATTGAGCTGACGAACCGTTCCTCTGCCGCGCATTGCGATTGCTCACGGCTTTCACAGCTGCCAAACGTCGACCCAGAGACTGGCATTCGCGATAATGCGGTTCCGTACAAGGTCATCATGAAGCACCGGAAAGGGCTGGATCCGGAGCAACCCAATGCACCGTGTCTGGGGTGCAACGGCGTTCTTACGGGGGATGGAGTGGTGAAAGTGGGCGACTGGGTGCATGTGCGAAAGATGGGGTGTGTCTGAGTGAACTAGGAGTCTAGGATAGTACTAGGGTGTATGAACTTGTTGCGGAATGACGAGCGATGAAGATTTCCATTTCAGTAGCACCGGTTGAACGGACCCGCAGGGATGTGTCCACAGCCAACAACTCCTCCCGCCCTCACCACTTGCCTTTTCCCATCTCCTCCTCCTCCTCCTCCTTCACCACCACCACCACCGCTCTCCGTGGTCTTCCAACGATGGCCATCGGAAAGTGGATCTCCTTCACTCAACCGGTCCCTGCCGTGGCGGATACCCCAATTCCAATACCAGTCCCAATCCCGTGTTCTGCAGCCGGAAAACAGTTTGGTCTAGAAAACGTGCGTGTCTCCTCTTCGTCTTCCTCGTTCCCTCTGATCACCTCTTCTCTCGTAGTTTGGCAACACTTGGTCCGCCTCTCTTTCTTCCCACTTACCTCCATCACTGATGTATACTTGCTTAGCTACGCCAACTCTGTCCTCCAGGCCCTCTACTTCTGCAGCCCCTTCCGCGAGCTCGTCATACAACACACAGATCCTTACTCATCTCTCCAGAATACCCTCACGTCCCACTTCACCCCCACACACCCATCCTCATGTTCGCCCGCTCGCCGCAAACCGGATCGAAAACCCACCCAAGAATCCTCTCCCCCAACCGCCCCGCCCCATTCTCCGACACCACCAGTGCACTCCGCTCCACGCACACTCTTCTCTGCCCTTCGCGCCCTCTATATCCACATATCCCAGAACACCGCCGACAAAGGCACCGTCGCCCCTCGTGCACTCATAGAAAAGCTCAGAGAGCTGAACGAAGCATTCAGGAATACAATGCATCACGATGCCCACGAATTTCTTAATTATCTATTAAATCGCATAGTCGAAGAGATCGAGGAAGAGAAGAAGCAGCGGTTAGCTTCGGGCGACGACCGTACGTCCAGCCTCTCCTTGTCTTCCATCCCCTTGTCGTTCTCAAGTCATTCCTAGTACCTCGCTCGATGATCTCTTCTTCAACCGCAAGCGATTCTACCTCGAGTAATCAGTCGCCCGGCGCGACCTTTATACACCGAATATTCGAAGGCACATTAACGAGTGAAACTCGGTGTCTGACGTGCGAGAACGTGCGTTCTGTGATCTGTGCCATGGTTCTCATCATCTTACCTCGCTGTTCCAGGTATCTTCCCGAGACGAATCGTTCCTTGATCTGTCGATAGACATCGAGCAGAATTCCAGCGTCACTGCTTGTCTTCGACAGTTCAGCGCAAGCGAAATGCTCTGCCAAAAGGACAAGTTCTTCTGTGATGCCTGCTGTGACCTACAAGAAGCCGAAAGAAGGTTTGTAAGCTAGAACTGCGCTCTGCTACGTAATACTGACTGCGCACAGGATGAAGATAAAGCGGTTGCCAAACGTCCTTGCCCTTCATCTAAAACGATTCAAATACCAAGAGGACGTCCAGAAGTATACCAAGCTCACATATCGCGTCGCATTTCCTTTCGAGCTCCGTTTGTTCAACACCGTGGACGATATCTCAAATCCAGATCGATTGTATGAACTTTTTGCCATAGTCGTGCATATTGGAATGTGAGAGATCAGCTGCTCTTGTCATTACCCCATCCCTTCTGACAAATTACCTGCCCGGCGCGGACAGCGGCCCGAATCATGGCCACTATGTCAGCATCATCAAAACCATGGGCACCTGGTTCGTCTTTGATGACGAAACCGTCGATTCCATCAAAGAGTCCGACATTCCGAAATATTTTGGAGATTCGAACTCAGGTTCTGCCTATGTGCTATATTACCAAGCTGTTGACATCGACCTTGCAGCTCTTGGATTCAGGCCACCCAGTCCTGAACCCGTGATCCTAACCGTGCCACAATCAGAGCTGCCTCAGCAAATGCAACCGACTGATTCTCCAGCCTCCACAGCACAGTCAATTCCACCGTTACCACCCGGCCTCACCGACGATCTGACAAACACCAATTGCATACCTGATGCTCTCCCACGACCGACCACGCCCCCAAAGCCAATACAGATACCCCTTGAACCTTGTGAGAAGTCTCCACGCAAGGCGCCATCGCAGTTTTTCGCCCGTAGTCGTCCAGCTACGGCCCACGGAAATGCTCGCCCGCTTCGACCTGTTTTGGATGAGAAGGTTAGCACCGTCTCTAAGCCGATGTCACCGGTAAACATCTTTACGAAGGATGACCTCAAGCCTCTGGAGGGCCAGTCGATGGGTGCTATTAACGGGAAGGAGAAGGATCCTGAGAAAAGTATGATGGGCTGGCTTCGGCGGCGGTCGCTCAAAAATATGAAACCTCGACAAACCTCAGAGACAAACTCAGATGTACCACCGGTGCCCCAAGATCTCCTTATAGCACCGGGTTCACCTGTGCGAAATCAGTCCACTAGTTCATCGTCGAATAGTTCGAAAGATTCTCGCCTCCAGCCCGATTCGCCCACTCCAGGTCATCCCTCTCCTCGCCTTTCTAATTCTAATGGGAAATCGTTGCCATTTTCTCGAACAGTCGAAGGGTCACCCCACAGGACGAATTCCAAGTACTCGTTCCCTCCCCCGATATCCACAGCCTCTCCCACATTTCCATCCCCTGATCGACGCTCGCAGCCGCGGCTTCTTCCTTCTATACCTGCGTCTCCTCAGTCACCCAAGGCTGAATCACCGTCTTCATTGTCCGCGAGAAAGAGTCTAGATCATTCTCGTGTACCACGTCGACTTGGCATTCCCTCGAGTTTACATCCCCTGCCTTCTCCTAAGCTGCCCGGCCGTCCTGCTACATCCGCTGGTGCTCCCGCAAGGGCGCCTTCCCTTCTTCCGAGTGTACCCACAGGCAATGGCCTACGGGTACCTGATCCCAACATCTCAACCAGCGGGTTGGGCGTCAGTGATGATCCTAACATCGACAGGCCACAGTCGGCGTATGCGTCTTACACTGCGGTGTCACCGCCCCACCTGAACACCACCCCACTCGTGCTTGTAGACGCGGCGGATATCCCTAGGAAACGCACGACGCGGAAGCTCAGTCTGAGCACCCCGATGCTTGGGTTCAAGAAGCGGGACAAGGACAGGTTGTGACGCAGGCCAACTAGCTGATATGCTTGTTTCCTCTACGCTCGCTTCGTTCACCAGTTGTTCATCCTCATCGACCACGGACCCATAAACATTTGTCATCTCGTTTGATCATCTTTATTACCCTTGCTTTCGTCCGTCCGCTCTCGCTCTGGATGTCTCAACAACTGTCTTTCCGTTTCGTTTCTGCGCATATATATATATACATTCGGTCCGTTTTTACCCCATCATTTTGCAGGATGGAAGTGCTTTCGTCTCATCACGCGCAACGATATTCCCCATTCTTTTTTATGCATACCTCACAAAGACATGTAATAATGTACTTTGCCCACGACGTTGTAAGGTATGTTTTGCTTAAGCTCTAGATTACACGTCCGTCCAAGTACCAAAGACTTCAACGATGCGAGGGATAGATTGATTTATCAACAAGAGGTAAGTATAAGGATCGCGGGGCAAAGCAAACGAGAGAAGCGGCAGAAAGCAAGGTACAGGGAATCGCAAGAGAATGAGCAGGGTATAAAACGCTGGAGGATACAGAACACGGCAATAAAGAAAAAAAAATCACAAGTCGAGCATGCGCACGTCGGCGAGAGGAAGCGGTCGACGTTGGCCATCCGGAGCTACAATGAACAGGCGTGAGTATTTCTGTCAGGGACAAACGAAATGCCAAGAACGTTCGCGTACCTTGCACAGGGGCCTTGGCAAAATCGATTACGTGAAGACATGAGTCGTCGGGCTTGACGTAAAAGACGCGCCCAGTGCCTTCGTCCCACGCAATCGCCTTCACGCCCGCTCTCAAGTCCGTACGGAGGTCCGGGGACATGTTGAATTTGCACATGACGTCCTCGCGGGCGTGCACGTCCCCGCGCATGACGTTGTGAAACAACTCCTGCCGAGCCGCCGAGTACCCCGCCGTGCCGTCGCTGACAGAAATGTGGCTGTAGAATCCACGGATGGAAAGTCGTTCGGTGACGTCCTGCGTCCTCGTGACGTAGACGAGCGAGCGCTGGTTACCGGCAAGCACGAAGCCGCGACAGATACCGCGCTCCTTTTCGTGCTCCCATGTGACCACGTGGTGATTGCCCGCTACGAGGTTCCCCAACCAGTAATGTGGCGTAGATAACATGCTCTTGGGTAACAGATGCCGTGGAGTAGGGTTGATCATCAGTTCGTGAAATCGGGTACCGCCTTCGCTGCGGTAAAAAATCGTGATGGGCGGATGTTCAACACCATTGGTGGGGTTGGCGCAAGGAACACTTTCATAGTCGCTGGGGTCTGTGACCTGGATCCCTTCGACGTCATCTGCCCGAAAGCTCATGGTCTGTTGCGCAAACGTGGCTTGCATTTCATTATCGCCAAAATCCGGAATGTCAAACATTGCCAGCGTGATCAGATCTTGGGAAATGGGCGGCGCGCCCTGACGGTCCTCTGTGGTGACCACTGGGAGTTTGATAGCGCGAAGGATGAGGAGTTGGCCTTGGTGGGGCAAAATACGCAAGTTGCATATGCTATGATGCTGAACCGACAGCGGATAAGCATACCCAGCCTCCACACATTGCTCACGTGGACTTACGTTTGAAGAATAGGGTTGTTCGCGGGCACAGCAAAGCGTGGAAAGCATTCCAACTCCAGTCAGCTCCTTGAAGACGACGGTTTCATGGTTTTTGACAACCGCCACTGTCGGGACACCTTCGATCACGGCCAGATAGACCGCCCCGAGCTCTGTGGCGCTCCGCAAAACACACAAGAGGCGGAATGGTGGGGGCTGCGATGCAGCAAAATGGAAGAAAGCCGCTGAACCAGGGACAAGACGAGGATCCGATAACGCATTGAGTGTGTCAAGTGAGATTTGTATGCATGTGCAGGCGTATTGGAGAGGGACAGGCGGATCAAGCGGTTTTCTTGGGTTCTCGAAGATGGGGTTATATATCGAGGGGTTCACGCTGTAACAACCGTCAAACTTTTCATTTGGTCGTTACGGTCGAACGAAAACATACCCGGAACCACTATAGCGGGAAGGCGTTTTGCGACGGACATATGCAATGACTATACTGGGCGTTCCATCGATAGTCAGGTACTTGGCTTTAAGGTTGTAGGCTTTCTGCTTCACTCTCTGCTAACGGGACAATCCCGCCTATGCGATGATCGAGAGCGAATACGATCAATGAATAGTGGGTCTTGGCCGTGTTACAAACCGAGGCGACCATGTACTTTCCTCCGGGAAGGACGACCATCGACTGGATGAAGCGGTGGAGCTGGAAAGAGTCGCGAGACAAGGGAGAAGGGTTGGGCGATACCCAGTTCTTCTGCAACGAAATCGCCCTTGTCACCAGCCGTTCTGCCTCAAAGGAAGTCAGGTATTGGGGCGTGTGACGGTGCGAGGGTGGCTGCTGAGGAGCGTTGGACCCGATCCGCTTGAGGAAATTCTTCCAAATGATACCTTGATGGGTGAGGTTGTAGTACAGCTTGCTGACCTGTCATACGCGTGAAGGCAGAGAGACATATAATGTGGAAAAAGACATACTCGTCGCAAAGCTAAGATGTCTTCGATATCCAAATAGCAGCACATTTAAACACGGAAGGTTTCCCGGCTGGGATATACGCGTCTTCCCAGAATGTCCTGTGCGTCCTGCGCGCAGCGAGATACAAGACGAGAAAGCGAACCCTCGAGGCCACAGACTCGAAGCCATCAAACCAGAGAGGAAGAGAGAAAGTATGGAGTAACTCGAGATCAAAAATCACGAAACAGGCATTTTAGACGTGAGCACAACCTTGTTGATCCCTGTGATAGACCTTGTTTTCCCCCAGGAATTCGACACCTGTAGCGAAAACATGGCGACAAGGCGAGTACAAGGATTCTTGTTGGTGTGAATACAACACTTGCCGCATATGGTTCAACACAAACCGTTGAGTTTAGAGCAATGTACGTAAGCACTGCAAATTCGAAACGTCATCATACTATGCACTTCAATACTACAAGTTACAGCTACAGGGACTCATAGCCAGTACTACTGGTACACGAGCTTACAGCATTCACGATATTTCCATCCGAAACTTCTACTCGCTAACCTTGATCAAAACTTTCCCTACCGTCTTCCCACCTGCCAGATCCTTCTGTGCTTG